>SJYV01024637.1:469370-488119 GCA_006410875.1 Neotragus pygmaeus | reverse complement strand
GGGGTATGTGTGCCGAAGTTGCCCTCTGCCGAGGTCCGGAGTGTGTGTGCTGAAGTTGCCCTGTGCTGTGGTCTGGGGTGTGTGCCAAAGCTGCCCTGTGCCAAGGTTCGGGGTGTGTGTGCCAAAGATGCCCTTTGCCGAGGTCCAGAGTGTGTGTGCTGAACTTGCCCTGTGCCGAGGTCCAGGGTTTATGCCGAAGTTGCCCTGTGCCAAGGTCTGGGGTGTGTGCTGAAGTTGCCCTATGTCGAGGTTCGTGGTGTGTGCCAAATTTGCCCTGTGTCATGGTCTGGGGTGAGTGCCGAAGTTGCCCTCTGCCCAGGTCTGGCGTGCGTGCCGAAGTTGCCCTGTCCTGAGGTCTGGGGTGTGTGTCGAAGTTGCCCTGTGCCAGGGTCCGTGGTGTGTGCTGAAGTTGCCCTGTGCCGAGGTCCGGGGTGTGTGCTGAAGTTGCCCTGTGCCAGGGTCCGTGGTGTGTGCTGAAGTTGCCCTGTGCCAGGGTCCGNCGAAAAGACCCTGATGCTGGGAAAGATTGAGGGCAGGAGGAGAAGGGGACGACAGAGGATGGGTGGATGGCATCACCAACTCAATGTACATGAGTTTGAGTGAACTCCGGGAGTTGGTGATGGATAGGGAAGCCTGGCATGCTGTGGACCGTGGGTCACAAAAAGCCAGACATGACTTACTGACTAAACTGAACTGAACTGAACTGGTGGCTCATTCAGTAAAGAATCTGCCTGCAATACAGGAGACCATGTGCAGTGCACATGACCTGGGTTCGATCTTTGGGTTGGGAAGAGCCCCTGGAGAAGCGAATGGCAACCCACTCCAGTCTTCTTGCCTGGAAAATCCCACGGACAGAGGAGCCTGATGGGCTACGGTCCATGGGGTTTCAAGAGTCAGACATGACATAGTGACTAAACCACCACCACCAGATTGATTTTAGGCTTCAGGCTTAAGGTCAACACTGATCAAAACTATATATACGAGACTTTCCTGGCAGTCCAGTGGCTAGTACTCCATGTTCCCAATGCAGGGGGCACAGGTTTGATCCCTGGTCAGGGAACTAAGATCCTGCACGCCACATGGTACAGCCAATGACAACAACAAACACTATATATAACTGCAACTATGGTCTATTTTATTTGATTTTCAAAGCTGTATTTTATGCTTTCAGGTCTCTATTCCTGTGCTTTACTCCAATTAAAGACACATTTATTTTAAAGAACTGATGAGTGTTTTCTTAGGCATATGTGTATTTTAATTGAAAATATTAATCAATCAAAGTGATAAATTCTTAACTGTGGTATTTCAGAATTCACAGTGTTTGGACCCACTTATGGGGGTGGTGGCACCTGAAATACCCCTTTTGCATGGCTATACCCTCACCTACCTAAAGGATATCCAGGCTATTGTACTGATCACTTTTATAATGTATTTTGGATGAGTTACCAGTAATGCACTATATGGGCCCATTATGTCCTTTGCTGAAGCTTTAGAGCATAAACAATTTTTAACTTTATTGACCCTTAATCAGTGTTAGAAATAACTTTTCACACTGATTCTTTGGCAGTATAAGAATAATAAAACTTGTTCACATAGGAAAATTTTCTCCACTGCATGTCTTTTGTAGTTTACTTTTAAACTTCCCTTCTCTAAACAAAAAGCTGGATCTAGTGCTATTTATCCTAAAAACACAACCCATCACTGATATGTTAATTTTTTGTATTTTTAAAATGATAAATCTGGCAGCTTTTCTTTTTAAGAAAAGTTCAACTTGCAATTGCAAACTCTAAAGGATGCTGGAAACCTCATTCAGGCATTTCTGCTTGCTGCCACAACATCTTCAATTCTGTTAATATGTTACCAGGCTCCTCTGTCTATTGGATTTCCCAGGCAAGAATACTGGAGCGGGTTGTCATTCCCCCCCAGAGCATCTACCTGACCCAGGGATTGAACCCCGTCTTCTACATTGATAGGTGGATTCTTTATTATTCAGCCATACTTACTTTCAATTTTTGTGTTAGAAACAAGCTCATCTTCTTACTACATTTTCTACTCAGTAGATTCTTTTCTCAAGTAACTTAGATTTCATAGAAGTCTGAGTTAAACATATAAGACACTAGCTATTTGATATTTGCCATCAAAGTTCAATATAAGTTTATTACACGTCACTGCTTTGCTTATGTTAGTAATTAAAGACAAAGTTTTGGAAACTAATATTTAGTTGCTTAATATTGAGGAAGGAGGAGAAGAAAATTAGTATCACTTTTTTATAGGAAATTATTTTATGAAACATAAATTGAATCACAGTTACTACAACTTACCATTATGATTTCCTTTCCTGCTAGGAAATCCATTTCGTGTGGCACAGAAGTAGAACTAACTACATTTTAAACCTTGACTAGTTCACTTCCACAAACATGGAGCACTTATTATGTGCAAGGCACCATGAAATACTCTGCGGGGGATTCAAAGATAAATAAGACAAAAGTCCTGCAGCCAAAGAATTCACCATTTACTAGAGAGAACAAGAAAAGTACAAAAATAATAAAACACAAGACTGCCTACAGAGAGCTGTTTGGCTCAATGCAAAAAACACAGTCTTTATGCCCAAAAACACACTGCTTTCAAACTTGGCTATGACATTTACTAATAACGTGTCTTTGCACGAAATACATACATATTTTGAATATAATTCTCATCTTTTGAAAAACAGACATGTCAGTGATTACCTTACAATCTTATGGCAAAACTTTTTGAAAGCAATAGACATAAAGTGTCCAGCAGACAGTAGATGTTCCAGGTTAGTTTCCCTGGAAAGGGCCTCTGAAATGGAAACTTCCATTTAGGAAGTTTATTATGGTGTGCTCTCAGAATTGACGTTGCTGGGAGGGAAGGAAGCAGGACTAGACAGAGGGAGAAGATGGGATATGAAGCAGTTTCAACACAGACTTCAGCGCAGCGAGCTCTGGAGCTAGATGGCCCTGCAGTGTGCTCTCAAACTGGGCCAAGGGGGTTGGGCCTTTAGGGCCCTACAGCTACAGCCACGGGAGGTAAAAGTACCCACAGGCCAGGAGCCTGATTGTGGAAAAGGCAACTCTTCAGCTGCCTCCTAGCTTTGGTAAAGGGTAGTTGCTGGTGTTGAGGGAAGGGGTTAGTCTTCAGCACCTCCAGCAGCAGGGGAATGAGAGCTTCGGTCCTAAGAGATGAAGTAGTGGGAGAGAAGAGGAGGAATCTGAGCAGTATACCAACCATACTTCAACTTTTCTGCCACGTTAAAAAAGTTATAAACATAACTGGTTGGATGGCATCATCGACTCAATGGACATGAGCTTGAGCAAACCCTGGGGGATAGCGATAGACAGGGAAGCCAGGCGTACTGCAGTCCATGGGGTCACAAAGAGTCGGACACAACTTAATGACTGAACAACAACANCATCATCGACTCAATGGACATGAGCTTGAGCAAACCCTGGGGGATAGCGATAGACAGGGAAGCCAGGCGTACTGCAGTCCATGGGGTCACAAAGAGTCGGACACAACTTAATGACTGAACAACAACAATAACACGTGCTCAGGAAAATTTGGAAAATGTAGAAAAGTGCAACATTTAAAGAATTTGTGCAACATTAAAAAAGTGCAACATTAAAAAATTATCAACCACAATCCTATAACATTCTTGCTAACATTTTGCTATATGTCTTTCTGGTATTTTAGGTACAGTTACCTTCTCTGAAATAATGGCACTATACTGGGAAAAAAATTATTTTATGTCCTTTTTTATACTGTGAATATTTTCTGATGTAAAGATTTTATAGGATTGTTTTGGTTTTTATTGTCTTCTATTATACTATCTTCCAAAATTTGTCAAACTGAAACCTCTTTAGGAAAAATTCACAGAAATGAACATTTTTATGTCAAAGACTATTTACGTTTTTAAGGCTTTGATACACGTTGTTAAATTATTCTTTATAAATTCTTACCAACAAGGTGTGAGACTTTCTTTTCCCTAGCCCTTGCCAAGATTGGGAATTATCATTCTTTTTCATCTTTACCTGCTTTAAAAATAGATTTTCATTATTAATGAATATAGATGCAATGAGAGTAGCAGAAATCAAAGAGTATGAAGATTCAAAAGTGGAAGAGATTACATGAAATCAAGGAAAAAGAGAAAATGCTGCCAAGAAATAAAAGACTTTAAATAATAGATGGAATTTCAACCAATAAAAATGTAAAGGATCTAAGAGAAAACATCAGGAACAAAGACAACATTAGGGAATAGTGAATGCCTTTGTTGATTAGAATGGAAGAGGGGAATAAGACCAAAAGCAGAGTGAGACTATAAAGTCAAAGTGAAGGGAAGTCGCTCAGTCGTGTCCAGCTCTTTGCGACCCCATGACTGTAGCCCACCAGGCTCCTCCGTCCATGGGATTCTCCAGGCAAGAATACTGGAGTGGGTTGCCATTTCCTTCTCCAGGGGATCTTCCCAACCCAGGGATCGAACCCAGGTCTCCCGTAATACAAGCAGATGCTTTATCCTCTAAGCCACCAGGGAAGCTCTGAGGCTATAATGCAGCACAAAAATGGCAAGTAAGTTCAAATTTGAATAATAATCAGTAAGTGCCCAACACTGGTGTTGATAATGAGATTCTCTGATGCTCAGCTGGTAAAGAATCTGCCTGCAGTGCAGGACACACAGGAGACATGAGTTCAATCCCTCGGTTGGCAAGATCCCCTGGAAGAGGCAAAGGCAACCCACTCCAGCATTCTTAGCTGGAAAATCCCATGGACAGAGAAAAAGCTATCATGAGAGTCATTCATTTGTCTAAGAAGCAGTTATTCATCACCTACAATATGCCAAGTGCTTGTATTATTGATGGAGGCACATAGGAATCCTTACCAGTCGGGAGTGCATAGGAAGAAAGCACATAGAAAGAGAAGGTCATTCAAGAAGAAGAGCATTATGTTTGCAAAATGGGAGAATAACAAGCCAGATAAGAGGCAAAGAGAGTGTAATAAAAATGGCAGCCAAGAGACTGAAATGCAATGGACACAGAAGGAGGAAAATTTGAGAAGGATGTAGGAATCGATGTGGAGAACTGAGGAAGAGAAAAATTGAGGAAAAATGATAGGGCTTGGCAATTCAGGGATCACCTGTAGCAATTTAAAGAGTTACTTTTTACAGTGATGGAAAAGGAGGCCACGTTGTATGAGAACAAAGTAAATAGTGTGGAAAAGGGAGAAATACTAATAGAATCTCCAAACTGGTCATTCAAAAAATGGACAGTTTATGGAATTAAGAGTAGCAGAAGGAGAGCAGGAGAAGGAACTATGCTGAAGAAAGGGTTTTCAATTAAATACAAAGTAACCTAGGGATAAACGTAATAATATCAACAACAAGAAATCAATCATAAGACCTGCCTGACAGGCATAAAAGAAGACTTGAATAAGTGGANCGAGAGCAGGAGAAGGAACTATGCTGAAGAAAGGGTTTTCAATTAAATACAAAGTAACCTAGGGATAAACGTAATAATATCAACAACAAGAAATCAATCATAAGACCTGCCTGACAGGCATAAAAGAAGACTTGAATAAGTGGAGAGGATACTATGTGCACAGATGAGATGATTCATCACATTAAAGATGTCAGTTTTCTCCAAACTAATATACAAAACAACACAAAACTAAACAAAAATGCCAACAAAATTTTTCTTGGAATAAGTAAACTTGGGTGGGGAGGGATAAGGCAGACTTATTCTACTAGATAGCAAAACACACAAGCAACAGTGTAGGATTGGTGCAATATTAGATAAAACTACCAAACAGAATAGACTCGTGTGTATAATGGTATTGATATACGAAAGGGGTAACATTTCAGTAAAATGGCAAAAGATGAACTATTAATAAGCATGAGCTTCCCAGGTGGCTCAGTGGTAAAGAATCTGCCTGCAATGCCGGAGACATTGTTTCCATCTCTGGGTTGGGAAGACCCCCTGGAGAAAGAAATGGCAACCCACTCCAATATTCTTGCCTGGGAAATCCCATGGATATAAGAGCCTGGCAGACTGTAGTCCATGGGGTTACAAAAGAGTCGGACATGACTTAGCAATTAAACAACAGAAATAATTAATATGGATAAAATAAAAATTGGACACCTACATTAAAATACATGAAAAAATTAATTTCAGAAAGCATAAAAATAGAATAAAAGTTTTTTAAACCTAGAAAAGCATCAAAAGGGGAGCTGTAGTATTAGTTCATGACCTCAAGTAGGAAAGGCCTTTTGTATTAAATAGGATGTAAAAGCCAAAAAACGATAGTGTAAAAGATTGATTACCTTGATTATATTAAGATGTTAAAAAGATACCATGTATATAGTTGAAACACAAGAAATAGACTGTGAGTTCATTTGAGTTGCTCAGTCATGTCTGACTCTTTCCGACCCCATGGATTGCAGTACTCTAGGCTTCCCTGTCCATCCCAGAGCTTGCTAAAACTCATGTCCATCAAGTCAGTGATGCCATCCAACCATCTCATCCTCTGTTGTCCCCTTCTCTTGTCTTCAGTCTTTCCCAGCATCAAGATCTTTTCCAATGAGTCAATTCTTCACATCAGGTGGCCAAAGTATTGGAGATTCAGCTTCAGCATCAGTCCTTCCAATGAATATTCAGTACTGATTTCCTTTAGGATTGACTGGTTTGATCTCCTTGCTGTCCAAGAGACTTTCAAGAGTCTTCTCCAACATTTTAATAGACTGTAATAAAATAAAAATTGTACAGCAAGAAATGAAAGATCAGCACTTAAAATGTGTAAAAATTTTTATCAATAACTGAAAAAGAGACAAACAGATGTGAGATTGATAGCTCACAAAAATGAAAGGCAAACAACTGATAATACTGAAAAACATGTTCGGCCATACTGGTGATGATGGAATAAAGTAATACACCAATTGAAAAAGTGATATGCAATCTTTAATTAATAGATTATTTAAAAATTTAAAATAACAAAAACTGATGAGGCAGAATTTGAGCTTAGGTGTCTTTGATTCCCCAAATCCTGATTTTAACCACTTATTTCTCTAAGTGAATATAAGTTTTGTTACTGAACAAGAATAGTGACTCAGAGGGCAGTTTCCAGAGCAGCAGCAACATCACTTGAAACCTGTTAGAACTGTAAATTTTCAGGCCCCGTCTCAGACTTCTGGAATCCAAAACTCTGGAGGTAAGGCCCACAGACTATAGTTCAACAAGTAAGTAGGATATACACTAGAGTTAGAGGGCCATTGAACAAGAAGACTGGAGGATCATTAGGACCTGAAGCAGAAAAGAGGGGTATCCAACCGACCAGTAGAAGTAAGAAAACAAATGGAGCCAAAACAAAAAAGCTTTTGTGGGGGGAAAATAAAAAAATGTTAGAGTTTGGGATACTAGCAATAAAGTAGTACTAAATGATGATGAAATTTAAATTATTATCATAGAGTGACTAAATGGAGATAGAAATCGTGCGTTTTGTAAAGATCAGAAAGTTGGAAGAAAAACTGCGTAGTGTTGAAGTCACTGCATTGCCAAGAAGGATGAAAAACAGGTGTGTGCTTCCATATTGAAACTACAGAGAAATGGTGGAGTGTTCCCTGGATATCAGCTNAATGTTAGAGTTTGGGATACTAGCAATAAAGTAGTACTAAATGATGATGAAATTTAAATTATTATCATAGAATGACTAAATGGAGATAGAAATCGTGCGTTTTGTAAAGATCAGGAAGTTGGAAGAAAAACTGAGTAGTGTTGAAGTCACTGCATTGCCAAGAAGGATGAAAAACAAGTGTGTGCTTCCATATTGAAACTACAGAGAAACGGTGGAGTGTTCCCTGGATATCAGCTGTTGTGCCAATAAAAGACAAGTGGTCTCTTATTGGGCTTCCCTAGTGACTCAGTGGTAAAAAAAAAAACCCCACCTGCCAATACAGGAGATGCAGATTCTATCCCGGGGTCAGGAAGATCCCTGGAGAAGGAAAGGGCAACCCACTCCAGTATTCTTGCTTGGGAAATCCCATGGAGAGAAAGAACCTGGCAGGCTACAGTCCACTGGGTCACAAAGGGGTTGGACACGACTTAGCAACTAAACAACAAATCTCTTGTTAGATGAAATTCACTTAGAAAAGTCTGGGATGTTTAGTGATGTGGTTGAGCAAATATGAAGGGCATGAGAACCTCATCCCCATGGTTCATGAGTCTATAAAAGGGACTGATTTCCACTGGAAAGATTTTTTTGCAGTATTCCATGACAGCAAAAATTATAATAATTTAATTATTAATCATTAATATTTACTAGCTTATATAATAGCTAGTTATTAACATTTGTTAAGATTAAAGACTATAACATAATATTGATTTCATTTTATTTTGAAAGTGAAGTTGCTCAATCGTGTCCAACTCTTTGCGACCTCATAATCTGTAGCCTGTCAGGTTCCTCCCTGCATGGGATTTTCCAGGCAAGAATACTAGAGTGGGTTGCCATCATCCCGATCCAGGAATTGAACTGGGGTTTCCCACACTGCAGGGAGACCCTTTACCATCTGAGCGTACCAGGAACACCATAGTAAGTTTGCATCTATTGAACATCAGTAGTTGGAAACTACATTTAACACACAATGGAATATGTTAACCAAATGTACGCCTTCTCCATACATTGCTGCCAATTCTCTGTGTCTCAGATTTTGAAAAGTTTAAAGCTTAGGAAAAAGTTGAAAAGTTTTTTTTTTTTTTCAAGTTGAAAAGTTGAAGTATTTCTACTCTTAAACCTTATTCTGCCAAACACAGCAAAATTACCAGCAGTCTCTTCAAGGAAACTTCTTCCTTGTGTTCTCAGCTCTTTGGTTTCTGTCCTTCTGCCTTGCTATTCCTGGTGGCCTAATCAGAATCTTCTGATCATAATCCTAATTATAGACCTGGTTGGCTAATTCTTAGAGTGATGTCTCTTAGAACAATATTTTTAATCTTTAAGAGTTAAAGATTTATATTGAAAACTTCAGTGGTATACACTGTAGGTCCTGGGCAGTTACCAAATGCAACCAGGAAGTGAGTGTGTCACAGCAAGGCAGCACCACCCTCTCTCATCAATGGGGTAGTGAAAAGGACATTGCAACGTGCAAAAATCCACAAAAATGTCACCGTTTTAGACAAACTTCTTCAAAATCCAAACTGGCTGCTGTGCATCGGGAAGAACTTGTTTTAAAAGGAGAACCACCACAACTTTCTTCCCCCCAAAGACTATGGAGGCAAGTTTCCAATGTTCACCATGAAACAGTGTGTGTAAAGACTGCAAGATCAACCCTGGAATTAAAAAGCAAATAAACAAAACACTTTATAGGGTCAGACTCAAAAAGGCTGTACTGTTCTCTGGACAGAAATGAGGCTGCAGGTTGGTATTTCAAAAAAGCCACAAATTCTGTATCTGTCCCACATGGGAAATAATAATTTTATTGAATAATAAATTAAAAATGAATCCACTTCTTTCTCCTTATAACTTTAGCAAGTACTTATGATGTGGTCTTTGTAGCCAGAGTGCAGTTCATCAGTTAATGAATGAAAGAAGTATTTTATGAGTTTTGTGTACAATTATCCAAAGTAAAAGTTAAGAACAAAGTAAAAAATATTTCAAGCAACTTAATTTTTGAAAGAAAAACAAACTAATGTCCTTCAGGGTTTCAAGTATGTGGGTGGTGTTGACACGGGCCCCATATGATTTTAGGCTCCACAAGCAACAAGCACAGGATAGCTTTGAGTCCATTGCTATCTCCATTTACAGGAGGAAAATACAAATCAGTTCATAAAGATCAGTTTAGGATTTTATCACTTTCAGCCAAAGACCATTTGAACTCTTGTAAAGTCAACGTCATATGGTTATTTAAATAAATAAAGAGAGAGCAAAGATGAATGCTTCCTCAATAAATAATGCTTCAAAATACATTTAATAAGAAAGATGAATAACAGTAATAAATGATAGGCTATTTAGTTGTAATATGAAATTCTGATTCTTACTCTTACAGGAATCAAGATATATTGGAGTTTTGATGATAAGATATAGTTCTTATCACACAATAAATAATTTACCTTTTCTGCTATAGTTTCCAGTAAATGCTAATTTTATTTATGCTCTTAAGTATTTGTCTTTGTTTCAAATACACACAGAAAGCTAAAATTTGATGTGAAAGTCCCACTTAGCCAAAGAGCTTATATCCAGATTCTTTGAAATAAGAAGTGTGGAGACACCTACTTTGAAATGTCATCTTGAGCAGGATTTAGAACAGGTTACCAGAAAGCAGTTTTCCTTGGGCCTTAGAGGGTCACAGACTACTTTAAGAATTCAGTGCAATATAGATCCTCTTCTAAGAACAATGACTTCCCTGGTCGCTCACACAGTAAAGAATCTGTCTGCAATTGGGGGAGATCCAGGATCCATCCCTGGGTCAGGAAGATCCCCTACAATAGGGAATGGCAACCCATTCCAGTATTCTTGCTTGGAGAATCCCATGGACAGAGGAGCCTGGCAGGCTACAGCCCATGGGGTCCCAGAGAGTCAGACACGACTGAGTGACTAACACTTTCACTTTCATTTTTCTAAGAACAATAAATTTACAAACACAACATCCTGCACAGCATCTCATGGGGTTCACAAATTCTTTTACACCTATCCATGGACCTTCTTGGAGCTCAAGTACTCTGGGTAAAGAATGCCTGATGGCTTTACTAGGTTCATATTGTCAGCCTGTCTAAATGGGACAATCTACTGAAATATATACTCATTGTAGAAAATGTGGGAAATACTAAAAAGCACATATGATCCCATGTAAGTAATAAAATCATGATTCCAGTATTCTGCTGAACAGTTGGATGTATATTCTTCCAGTCCCTTTTCTAAGTAAAAATACATTTCTCCGTAAATAGATTCATATCACACATAGTAATTTACTATAGCTTTTTAATTCAAATATTGTGATAATATTCTGATGTTATTAACATTCAGTGACATCACTATATTTTATCAAAAAGCAATAATTTATTTAACTCAGTTTTTATTATAAAACATTTATATTATTTCTAATTTTTTTTACTTCAACAATCACTACTGCTATGAAAATAACTTTTGTATGATCCATGCTTATTTACCAGAATCATTTTATCTTTTATCTTCTAAAGTGAAAGTGAAGTTGCTCAGTCATGTCCAACTCTTTGCGACCCCATGGAATGTAGCCTACCAGGCTCCTCTGTCCATGGGATTTTCCAGGCAAGAGTANGATCCATGCTTATTTACCAGAATCATTTTATCTTTTATCTTCTAAAGTGAAAGTGAAGTTGCTCAGTCATGTCCAACTCTTTGCGACCCCATGGAATGTAGCCTACCAGGCTCCTCTGTCCATGGGATTTTCCAGGCAAGAGTACTGGAGTGGGGTGCCATTTCCTTCTCCAGGAGATATTCCCAACCCAGGGATTGAACTCTGGTCTCTCACATTGCAAGCAGATGCTTTACCATCTGAGCCACCAGGGAAGCTAGTCTTCTAAAATCATCTCATAAAAAATGACCAACCTATTTATTGAACACAAAGTTTGAATCAGTCTTTGTTACATGTTCATGTAATACCATGTAAATATAAGAAAGGAAATAATAAAATTTGTTCCCAGTGGGTTTCATCTAAGAACTTACTAATCAAGATCTGGTATAAACTGAGCAAAAAATTCTCAATGATCACTTTGGTGACAATAGGGGGAAAAGGCGGGATGTTTGGTTGGTTTTATTTGATTGCTGTGATATAGTCTGGATTTTTAATTCTGTAATTATTTACCAGTGGGTTCTAATTGAGGGGAGTTCAAATTGAATCTATACAGATTCAAGTTCCTTTGACACTAAAAAATAAATAATGAAAGTTTGTGTTTTCTTTCTTATCCTTTTTTATGCTTTTCATATTTCCAGCCAGGTTTATCTTCCCCAGCTTGTTCTTTCTTTCATCCTTTTCAGAACATATTCAAATGCATTCCACGGGCTCTCTTAGTGCTAAAATTTTTTATTCTAGACTGAAAGGAAATCGATACATCAAAGAACACGTTGTTTCTGAATAGGGGAGTATGTGTAATATTTTCTTTTTAATATGTTATATTCTAACTTTTCTAAGTGAGCTTGTATAAGGGTGAACATTAAAAAAAACACACACACACACATACACAAGCCAAATATTGCATTTGATCATTCTACTTGAACAATGCTAATTTCACATTTAATTGGTTTTTCAGTACTAATATCTCCTAGCCATTTGATACCCCAAATAATAGGGCAATTTTCATTAAAATAACAACAACAATGTTTTGAACTCTAATAAATGAGCAAAACCTATGAACCTATATATCTACCCTAGTTTTAAATTTCCAGAATAAGTCTATCCAAGACACCATGACAGAAACAGGGAACCATTAAGTGACAGCGTTATGTCCAGTCTTTTCTTTATTCTATATACATATTGGGTCTGAACGAAGATAAAAGAAATGTACATGATGAAACTGAAAGCTCTTGAACAAGAAGAAAGATATCATCTTACACAGTCAATCGGCTGGTCCTAAAATTTAAGGTGGGTTCATTCCGATATTGATTCATTCATTCTTTCATTCACCGAATATTTATTTGAGTTGTCTAAGTGGCAGGTGGTGTGCAAGGTGTAGAATATAAAGTAGTGAATGAAACTGACATGGCCCTTGCCTTCATGGCAATAAAATATTAAACAGGTAAATGTGTATATAAACATATAAATTCCATTACAGATACAAATGGCTTACACTGCTCAAACACTTCTAGGTACCATACCTGGGAAGTACACTATCTGGTAGGGAATATTTAGCATTACTGTAGATTTCAAAGTGTCCTGACCTCAATTTCACCCAAATTGATTATTTATAAGTAACTGGTTTGCTTTACAAGAGATCAAATTTCCAACATATGGTGGATCATCAAAAAAGCAAGAGAGTTCCAGAAAAACATCTATTTCTGCTTTATTGACTATGCCAAAGCCTTTGATTGTGTGGACCACAATAAACTGTGGAAAACTCTGAAAGAGATGGGAATACCAGACCACCTGACCTCNTCTTCACATCAGGTGGCCAAAGTATTGGAGTTTCAGCTTGAGTATCAGTCCTTCCAATGAACATTCAGGACTGATTTCCTTTAGGATGGACTGGTTGGATCTCCTTGCAGCCCAAGGTACTCTCAAGAGTCTCTCCAATACATTAAATAATCAAACACCACAGGCATTGTGCTATGTTGATTAAGCAGCAACTCCTGTAGTATTTTTCTTTCTAAATATGATGTTGGGTCCTGGTTTGTGGGTAAGACTGCTATCTAATGCTGCTGTGCAGTATACAATCGCAGGGACCAGATTCACAAAGATCATGACTCAGTTGGGACTTTTGCACTTATATCCTTACATAAAATGAATCTAATGTTTTGCTTTATGTTCTACTTCCAACTCCTTTTTTACATACCTATTTTCACACAGATTACTACCTACTCATCATAGCACACTCTTATGGAACTGTCCCAGCCACAGCTCCTGGTATTTAGGTGATCATCTTGATGGCTGGAACTCTTCTCTCCACAGCAGCTGAAGAAGGGCAAAAGGTGATGATCTGAGCCAATCAGACTTCCTTCTTAGGAATCTGAATTCAAACAAGGTGCAAACAGACAATGGACACTGTGGAAATAAGAGTGGTGGTGTTCGGGCGGGGGCGGGGGTGGTCAACGAAGCTGTATCCAATAAGCCAAGTTCTGAGAAAGCAGAAATTCAGAGGGAGGAGAGGATATGACTGGTAGAGAAATTCACAGAGTGGAGCAGCAATATTAAGAGAGAAGTGATGCAGCCCAAGAACGAAGATCTAGTCCCAGGGATGGTGCAAGCTTACTTAACAGGAAGTGCACATTTTTGTGACATAATGTTATCGATTCTCTCTTTCTTTAGAGAGAGAGAAGGAAAAAAAAAACTACATAGAACAAAAATCTTTACAACTTCTGAGAATGAACTGGGCACTCCCCATATTTTCCTAGGGTGTGGGATCAGTTGCATGTTTCAGAGTTGTCACAAACCTTGAGAGGAATCACTGGCAATAATACTGATAACAGGTAAAATTTTTCCCACATTACCTGGCAGGCTGCTCTAAGTACTTCACATAGGCGAACTCTTTTAATAATTACAAGGGGTGCCCCTTGCAAGGGCAGCAGTCACAGCAAGAATGCTGGAGCCGCATGGCTTACTTGATGTGCTGGCTCTGCAGTGGAAAAGAATGTGTATGAAGAAAAGTCTTGACCAACAAAAGACTAATCTGATAAAAATCTATAAAAAATGTAATTGAAAGTGAATGTTAGCAGTATTCCTTCTAAAGTCAGGAATTAGACAAGGATGCCCTCTGTGGTGGGCTGTATTGTATCTCCCTGCCCCCACATTAACTGTAGTCTTAACTCCTAGGACCTCAGAATGTGACCTTATTTGGAGATAAGGTTTTTACAGAAGCAGTCAAGTTAAAACGAGGTCATTAGGGTGGACCCTAATCCAACATGACTGGTATCCTTTTTAAAAAGGGGAAATTTAGAGACAGATGTTTACAGGAAGAGTGTTACTATAAAGCCAGTCAAGGAAAGAAGCCTGGAAGAGAAACTTTCCTCATGTTCAACCCTGTCAACACCTTCATTTCTTTTCAGTTTTGGGCCTTACCCCACAGCACGTGGGACCTCATTCCCCCAGTCAGGGATGGAACCCTGCACCCCCTGCATTAGAAAGGGAGTCTTAACCACTGGACCGCCAAGGAAGTCTCAACACCTTGATTTCCAACATCCAAAATGGTAAGAGAATAAATTCCTGTTATTTAAGCCATTCAGTTTGTGGTGCTTTGTAAACTGCAGCCCTACTGTCTATGAGCTTCCCAGGTGGCTCAGACCGTAAAGAAACTGCCTGAAATGTGGGAGACCGGGGATCCATCCCTGGGTCAGGAAGATCCCCTGGAGATGGAAATAGCAACACATGCCAGTAATCTTGCCTGGAGAATTCCATGGACAGAGGAACCTGACAGGCTACAGTCCATGAGCTGCAAAGAGTCGGACATGACTGAGCTACTACCACACTTTCATATACACTACTCTCTACAAACTCACAACTTCAATGAAACATTTAGCTGGAGATACTAGTCATCTCAGTATAAATAGAATAAGAAATAAAAAAGTATAAAGATTAAAAGAAACATTACTGTTACTGCAGAAAATATATATTTATAGAAAGCCCAAGAGGATCTACCATAGAATCATTAGAATTAATACAATGAATTAGAGAGTTCAACAAGGTGACTAGTATATATTAGTATNAAACATTACTGTTACTGCAGAAAATATATATTTATAGAAAGCCCAAGAGGATCTACCATAGAATCATTAGAATTAATACAATGAATTAGAGAGTTCAACAAGGTGACTAGTATATATTAGTATAGAAATCCATTACATCAGTAGAAATCTACAACAATAGAAAATGAAATTATAATATACTACTATAATAATTACTTTCCATAATGATTCATAAAGTACTTTGGAATCTAAAAAAATGAGCATGTCTTTATAGGTATAATTATGAAACATATTTGTAAGTCTTTAAGAAGACATAAAAAAATGATGTTTTTGTGAAAATTAAATAATCCACATAGTTTAGAGAAGATGAAGGACCTTATGAGCACTCTGTAAATTATAGCTGTTTGTTATATTTTTATAGTTGTGATTTTTTAATTAAATATTTAAAGTCATTTTGTTTTAGGTGCATTTCTGGTAAGCAGCAAATAATTGTTACCATTTTGCATTTTGGTTTTACTAAATTTGCAAATTATCTTTCCAGCTTTATCACACACAGCCTTATCACAGGGGCTATTACAGGCCAAACCCTCTAGGCAAATATCTTTTGTTACATTCCTCAAATACATTTATATTAAGCTTTAAAATATGCAAATAATACTTCCTATGCTTGAAAATACACAGAAATATGCAGCAAAACTGGAAACAAATTTACATTAGAGATAGCTCTGTGTAGAGAGAAGGAAACATAAACAGAGAGCAGTACACAGCAGGTCCAACAAAATGTTTTCAGTTGCATTTTTCAAGCTAGAGGCAGATATCTGGGTATTCATTATTTTATCCTTTGATTTTTGATATTTGGTATATCTGATATATGTCATAATAACTTGATTGGAAAGAGACCTGGTCATGGCTCATGTGAAACAAAACAAAAGTTGAGGAATTCCTTTTAACCGTAAGCTCAGCATGAGTCATCAGTAAGATGTGGTTTTTCAAAACTATGGCAGTCTTGGGCAGCACTAAGAAAACCACTGTCTCAGTCAAAGCTGATACTAGGGACTCTGTTATTTACAGATTCTCGTTTATTTCCTTCTGCTAAACTGTAAGAGATCTTTCTTTATGTGTTCTCTGATATGTGATGTGTCTAAAGTTGTTACGTGGCTGCTAGGCACACACTGGCTCAAAAATGTTTGTTAAACGGTGAACGAGTTTGTCCATGTGTATAAATACAAATATGTTTTTGTTTGGTTTGAATTTGCTATTCTGCTGCTTAGAATTTCTCCATCTATTTCATAAATCATATTATTTCTTTCTCATACAGTTTTCTTTGGGTGTTGGTATTAATGTTATTTTAGCCTTATGTGTGTGTGCTAAGTCACCTGAGTCATGTCCAATTCCTTGCGACCCTTTGGACAATGGCCCACAGGCTCCTCTATGGGATTCTCCAGGCAAGAACACTGAAGAGGGTTGCCATGTTGTCTTCCAAGGGATCTTCCCGGCTCAGGAATCAAATCCGTATCTTTCGTCTCTTATGTCTCTTGCATTGGCAGGCAGGCTCTGGGAAGCCCTGGTTTAGCCTTATCACTCTCTTACTCGGGAATAATTTATGTAAGTTTAGAATGAGGTGATCTTTGAACACTGGTCAGAGTTGTCTGTGTAATTGGGATGTGTGTGCGTGTGTTTCAGTGGGGAGGATTATAACAGCAGCTATTGTCAACATTCCCTAACTATCATTTGCTTCCAACACAGAAAGTTTCTTGTCTGTCTTCACGTGTGTAGCAATAGGATGCTGGTCTCAGCATCTCTATTCCGTAGCTCTCTTCCAGCTTTTTCTATTGGATGGCTCTACCATTTAAACTTTTTTTTTCACCTTCACCTGCAAGTGAAAGTAAGCCATTAACTCTAAGAAAGATTTTGGGTGGCAGTCCTTGTGAGTGTTATACTCATTTTTGTACTCACCTACTACATGGCAAGAGTGAACACCAACATTTTAGGAATCAACGAATTAAAATGGAGTGGAATGGGTGAATGTAGCTCAGATGACCATTATATCTACCACCGTGGGCAAGAACCCCTTAGAAGAAAAGGAGTAGCCACCACAGTCAACAAAAGGGTCCAAATGCAGTACTTGAATTCAATTTCAAAAATGACAGAATGATCTCTGTTCATTTCCAAGGCAAACCATTTTATATCACGGTAATCCAAGTCTATGCCCTGACCAGTAATGCTGAAGAAGCTAAAGTTGAATGGTTCTATAAACACCTACAAGACCTTCTAGAACTAACACCCAAAAAAGATGCCCANTGATCTCTGTTCATTTCCAAGGCAAACCATTTTATATCACGGTAATCCAAGTCTATGCCCTGACCAGTAATGCTGAAGAAGCTAAAGTTGAATGGTTCTATAAACACCTACAAGACCTTCTAGAACTAACACCCAAAAAAGATGCCCATTTCATTATAGGGGACAGGAATGCAAAAGTAGGAAGTCAAGAAACACCTGGAGTAACAGGCAAATTTGACCTTGGAGTACAGAATGAAGCAGAGCAAGGGCTAATAGAGTTTTGCCAAGAGAACGCATTGGTCTTAGCAAACACGCTCTTCCAACAACACAAGAGAAGACTCTACATATGGACATCTCCAGATGATCAACACCAAAAACAGATTGATTATATTCTTTGCAGCCAAAGATGGACAAGCTCTATACAGTCAGCAAAACCAAGACTGGAAGTTGACTGTGGCTCAGATCATGAACTAGTTATTGCCAAATTCAGACTTAAATTGAAGAAAGTAGGGAAAACCACTAGACCATTCAAGTATGACCTAAATCAAATCCCTAACGATTATACAGTGGAAGTGAGAAATAGATTTAAGGGACTAGATCTGATAGAGTGCCTGATGAACTATGGATGGAGGTTCATGACATTGTACAGGAGACAGGGAACAAGACCATCCCCAAGAAAAAGAAATGCAAAAAAAAGCAAAATGGCTGTCTGAGGAGGCCTTACAAATAGCTGTGAAAAGAAGAGAAGCGAAAAGCAAAGGAGAAAAGGAAAGACATACTCATTTGAATGCATAGTTCCAAAGAATAGCAAGGAGAGATAACAAAGCCTTCGTCAGTGATCAGTGCAAAGGAATAAATGAAAACAATAGAATGGGAAAGACTAGAGATCTCTTCAAGAAAATTAGAGATACCATGGGAACATTTCATGCAAAGATGGGCTCAATAAAGGATGGAAATGGTATGGACCGAACAGAAGCAAAAGACATTAAGAAGAGGTGGCAAGAGTACACAGAATAACTGTACAAAAAAGATCTTCATTAACCAGATCATCATGATGGTGTGATCACTCACCTAGAGCCAGACATCCTGGAATGTGAAGT
>SJYV01024637.1:444910-464301 GCA_006410875.1 Neotragus pygmaeus | reverse complement strand
GGGGGGGGGGTGGGTGCAGATTCAATCCCTGATCTGGGAGCTAAGAAACCAAATGACTCACAGCCAAAAAAACAAAAGGTGAAACAGAAGCAATGTTGTAACAAATTCAATAGAGACTTTTAAAGTGGTCCGCAGAAAAAAAATAAAACCAAGTGAATACTGCTTCAAGCCCCACCCGCTCCTCAGTTCACTGCCAGCCCCACATGAGAACAACCAGAGGACCCCCCCAGGGAGCCATAATCACCAGAATGTGGGAAACCCCGCAAGAGCCTGTCACAGGAGAGGGACGCCTCTGGTTCATTCATCCAGAATGCTGTCCAGCAAGGAGACCGGACTGCGACTCCTGCGACCGTGACCCCATGACTCCGTGACCCTCAGCACACAATGCTGCCCGAAAGCAAGACCGGAAAGAATGATGATTCCACTCACGTGAAAGAAGACATCGGGCAAAGCTGCCCCAAGACGGCCGGCGACGGGATGCAGACACCACCCCCGGGAGCCGCGGGCTGGGGAGGGGCTGGACACCCAGGGGGCCGGCCTCGGGATGTGGGAGTTCCCTGTGTGGACCCCCCAGGGACGTCTCAACAAAACGGCTCAGAAGGCAGTCGCCTTCGTGTGCACCAACTAATTCCACTTATTAGCTGACGAAATGAAAAAGAACACTCCGTTTACAATAGCCAGAGATTGAATTCCCTGGGCAAAACTGGGACAAACCTTTCCACGGCTCCCACGTCTTGGAGGCCGACACGCACAGGCTCCAGGGTGGGCTGGCTTCCGCGGCTGTGGCTCCTGGGCTCCAGAGAGCAGTCCAGCAGCTGTGGTGCACGAGCGCAGCCACACTGCAGAACACGAGATCTTCCCGGACCAGGGATTGAACCCACGTCCCCTGCACTGGCAGGCGGTTTCTCAACCACCTAGACCACCAGGGAGGTCCCTGCTGGGGGGGCGGGGGGGTTAAACCGGTACAATCTGTGCAAGGTGCCTTGAAACAGTTAGCGAAAGAACTAAGGCCCACTCCTGCCACCGAGCCCCCAGGTTTGGTGTTTACCCTACAAAGATCAGGCTCGGCTTAAGAACCTGCGGCTTCTGTAGCTCAAAACAGTTTGGCTCGGCAGGTTCACCTGTTTCCAACAACCGAACCAGGCACAAGGTGATGCATGATCCATCAGAAAGGACTCTCACTGCAGGCCTGTGCGTTACAGCAAAGGAAGGGGAGTCTGATGTCATAAATGCTCATAAATAGGAGTGGCCAGGGAATGCTATGCTGCTATTAAAAAAGGAATGGGGACATCTTCAAGGTACTAATATGAAAACAGGTCCCCTAGAACGTCAGCGTCTGTACAGTATCCTTCCTTTTCTACTCAAGAAGGAAAGGTGGCTCAGACAGTAAAGAATCCACCTCCAAGGTGGGAGACCTGGGCTTGATCCCTGGGTGGGGAAGATCCCCTGGAGGAGAGCACGGCTACCCACTCCAGTATCTTGCCTGGAGAATCCCCATGGACAAGGAGCCTGGCGGGCCGCAGCCCATGGGGTCACAAAGAGTCGGACACGACTGAGCAACTGAGCATGAACGCAGGAACATACAGGGACTTCCCTGGCGGTCCACTGGTTAAGACGCCACCTTCCAATGCAGGGGGTGGCGGTTGGATCACGGGTCAGGGAGCTAGGATCCCACATGCCTCGTGGCCAGAAAAACAAAAGGTAAAACAGAAGCAATATTGTAACAAGATCAATAAAGACTTTAAAAAAATAAAGTAGGAAAGCGTAAGTGTGAATATATGTGTATTTGCATATATGCATATGCATGTATGCAAATGCGTATCTGTACATATACACATTTGCTCTTTTCTACACAAAATCACCCTGGAAGGATACCCAGGAAGCTGGCGCTAGCTCATTGCTTCTAGGAAGGAGGATGTGTGGAGGGTGTCCTTTTACCTACATTCATGTGCTGAAGTCTCAGATCACCCAGCCAAACGTGCAGGGAAATTCAGGGAAGGAGAGGAAGCCAGCCCCGGCCCCCACCTCGCTCGGGGACCCGCAGCGATACTCACCAGGGCGCGTAGGAGGCCGCTATGAAGAAATAGATGACCATGCGGTCCGACATGTGCAGACAATGCTCTACCGTCCTGCAGCAGAGAAGGCGGGTTACGGGGCCCAGCCTGGTTAAACAGGCTTTGTAGGGGGCGCCTGGGTGCAGGGCTGATGAGCCTTCAGCTCGCCACAGCCCCTCGGGCCTCAGTGTCCCCCGTCTGTGAGTGATCCAGGCAGTGCTTTTCCAGCCAGGTTCCGTCACCCCAGGGGCTGAATGGAGACACCGTCAAGGACCCTCCTCCCCCTGACATCCTACTCCTCTAATCAAAGCACCTCTGCATTCTGTTTTACATTCTGGGCTTTTCAAGTGATAAAAAATTCAGTAGCTTAAAAAAACACAGACTCACAACAGACAGAGAGAAACATAGTCTGCAAAACACAGACTCACAGATACAGAGAAGAAACAAGCGGTCACCAGTGGGGAGAGGGAAGCCGGCAGCAAGACAGGGAAGGCAATGAAGAGATACAAACTGTTAACCTTTAAAACAAGCTACAAGGGGAGTTCCCCGGTGGTCCTGTGGGTAGGACTGGGTGCTTTCACTGTGGTGGCCTGGGTTCAATCCCTGGTCAGGGAACTAAGATCCCTCATGCCTTGAGATGTGGCTAAATAAATAAATATTGAGTAATAAAACACAATAAAATAAGCAACAAGGACGTATCATACAATACAGGGAATATAGCCAGTGTTTTGCAGTAACTATAAATGAAATATAATCTTTAAAAAATTGTGAATCACTATTTGTACACCTGTAACTTATGTGGTACATCAAGTATACTTCAATTAAACAGTGAAAAAAATTCAACTATACTCAATATTTTTAATAACCTATATGGGAAAAGAATCTGAAAAAGTATATGTATGTGTGTGTGTGTATATATAACTGAATCACTTTGCCATAGGCCTGAAACTAACACAAGATTATATACAAAGTATGCTTCAGTTAGGAAAAAAAAAAAGAACTAAAAAATACACACTCAATAGAAGTACAGCAAGCAGAAGAAAACATGGGAAATGAAACATGTATTCACTTTATTTCAGTCTCTTTTCATTAAACCAGCAAACCTAGGTGCCCCTGAAGACCCTCTGGGTTCGGGTATTCTGGTTCAGGTCCAAGTTCTGGAGCCAGAAGGCCTGGGTTCGGATCCCAACCCTACCATGGAGGAACAATGACCCTGAGCAAGACCGTGCACTCCCCAGTCTCAGCTCCCTCACCGTGAGACAGGGAGGGGCACTGGCATCCTCCCACGGGGCNTCCTACTTTTGCATTCCAGTTTCTATAATGAAATGGACATCTTTTGGGGGTGTTAATTCTAGAAGGTCTTGTAGGTCTTCATAGAACCATTCAACTTCAGCTTCTTCAGTGTTACTGGTCAGGGCATAGACTTGGATTACCATGATATTGAATGGTTTGCCTTGGAGACAAAGAGATCATTCTATTGTTTCTGAGACTGCACCCAAGTATTGCATTTTGGGCTCTTTTGTATACTATGATGGCTACTTCATTTCTTCTAAGGGATTCTTGCCCACAGTAGTACATATAATGGTCATCTGAGCTAAATTCACCCATTCCAGTCCATTTTAGTTCACTGATTCCTAAAATGTCAACATTCACTCTTGCCAAACTCCTGTTTGACCACTTCCAATTTGCCTTGATTCATGGACCTAACATTCCAGGATCCTTTGCAATATTGTTCTTTATTGCATCGGATCTTGCTTCCATCACCAGTCACATCCACTGCTGGGTGCTGTTTTTGCTTTGGTTCCATCCCTTCACTCTTTCTGGAGTTATTTCTCCAGAGATCTCCAGTAGTATATTAGGTGCCTACTGACCTGGGGAGTTCATCTTTCAGTGTCCTATTTTTTTGCCTTTTCATACTGTTCATGGTGTTCTCAAGGCAGCAATACTGAAGTTTGGAATACTAAAGTAAGTTCAGGAATACTGAAGGTTTGCCAATACCTTCTCCAGTGGACCACATTTTGTCAGAACTCTCCACCATGACCCATCTGTCTTGGGTGGCCCTACACAGCATGGCTCATAGTTTCATTGAGTTAGACAAGGCTGTGATCCATGTAATTAGATTGGTTAGTTTTCTGTGACCAATCCAATCAATCTGACCAATTGGTTAGCTCTTTCCTAGCCCCTGACAATTTTCCTCTCTTCTGAGCAGAATGGCTTGTATTTAACATTTATAAAAATAATTCTCCTGATTTTTTGTTTTAGAGGATGGCAAATGGTTTTAATATATCTTCTATTCCCTTCCTGACCTAAAAGTCACTTCTTATCTAAAGAATTAAAATGGGTTTTAAAAGTCTAGAATGAAACAGAACATCTTAATTAAAATACATACATATATATTTTACAACTACTGTAAATACTATCATTCACTCATCACACAAATAGTTATGGAACATTACTGTGTCCCAAGGACTTAGAAATGAATTAAACAAACATAATAGTGATGAAATATAAATAAAAGTGGTCTATGTTTGGTATAACAAAGTTAAAAGAAGTTTACTGGTTCAGACAAATCAATCAAATCCAATCAGTTTTCAGTCACAGAAGGATAATTATCACTATATTAACCCAAATAACTGAGTAATAATATTTGTAAAAATAAAATTTCAGGTTAAGCTTTCTATTCAGTAAAAATTATTTTATGAATTAATAGATTAGATCTTACAGTTCCATTTGCCAGTTCCATCTGACAAATACTTCCACAAGTGTATTTTCATCTTGTCAGAATCATAAAGTTACAAAAGAAAATAAAAAGCAAACATTCATTGTGTGTCTACTATATATTCCTGGTGCTAGGCTGGTGACTTGTCACAATTTGTCTCTCGAAACCGAAGCTCAGAAACTTCTCATAGTTCAGAAATTAGAAAGTCTTCAAGTTTGCATTGTAACTCAAAATCTATAATACCAAAGCTTTCTCCCTTAAAATACCATGCGTAAAAATCTTTATGTACCGCGGCCAGCACAGTCAAGGAGCAACCCCCGTAAGGAGGACGCGAAGGAGAACGCCCGCTTAGAAAAAATAAGATGACAGAAAGATGGGGTTGAGAGGATCAGACCTCATTGTCTGATGCCGACTTTATTAGGTGTTCAGTATATATAGGATAACATACATGGTTTATGACATCTGCTAGGTTATTTTGACCTAGATAATTACTCACCAGACCTTCACCACTGTGTGCAGAGCATAAGGCTTTGAAGTGCGATAAGCACCTGTGACCAGAACATAGTGACCAGACATCTTGGAGATACAAGGTCGTAAACACATTCTTCAGGGAGGCGGGACAGAGAGCTTAGGGCAATGCCTAGGGGCTCAGCAATATCGCTAAGCAGCTCCCAAAACTTAACCCTTCACGGGCAGTCCCCCGCATTTATGCAGAAGGATGAAGAACAAGTATGTTCAGAGGCTTCTTCTAATGTGTCAATTTGACATTTTCTAGAATGCCTATTGTATTTGAGAGCTTTTAACTAAAACTTGCCTAACTAAGACATCTTTTGCCAGTCTACAAAGTTCCGGGACATGAGAGAGTGGTTTCCTGCTAATAACTTCTAACTCATCTGGGCACTGAGAATCTAATACAGTGCCTGGAACATCAGAAGTCCTAGTTCACTGAATGGATGAGAAAATTGGAAGATCTCAATCACTGGATTTGGTGATAATGGAGCCAAAGTTTCTGTTCGTGTTCTGTTAATTATTATTATTTTTACTTTCTATTATTTTGTTTTTTGTTATTTCCATTCTACCTTCTGCAAAATAAGAGTGACTTAGTAAGGTAGTGAGAATTTTTTAGAAAAGCTTTTAAAGATTGATTTCCAGAGATAAAACTGAAGAGAAATTAAAAAAAAGAAAGGTCAAGAGGTCTGGCTTTGATTAGTTTATCCGACATGACTGAGAAACTGAACTGAGAGCAATATCTATGAAATTCCAGAGATCTCTACATCAGGAGCTTTTTTTATTCCATAAGATGTTAGTACTAAAACAGATCTGAGAAAACTGATCACTNGAAAGGTCAAGAGGTCTGGCTTTGATTAGTTTATCCGACATGACTGAGAAACTGAACTGAGAGCAATATCTATGAAATTCCAGAGATCTCTACATCAGGAGCTTTTTTTATTCCATAAGATGTTAGTACTAAAACAGATCTGAGAAAACTGATCACTTGGCAAAGGAAGGATCAAATAATCTTTTGTAAAGAGCCACTGTCTTTAGTACATTTAAGACATGCTGCATTTTACAGATTAAAACTGACATTTTAAAAACAATTTTTAAAAATTCAGTTTATCTATAACTTTTCTCTTTCAGCAGTTATTTTTTAAAAAACTACACTTTCTACTCACATATTTCACCAAAATTACTTATACTTGTCACTTAAAGCCATTTACTTTTAAAAAGATGATGATGTGTTTATGGGTATAAAACTCTAGTGGTTATAACAAAATGCAGTAATACAGTGAAGAGAGTCTAGAAATATATTGGTCATTAGTCAGCTTTGTTTTCATTTGATGGACTATTTTAAACACAAAATATCGAAAACCCAAGCACTCACAGAGGTAAATTTCACCATTGTCATACACACTAACCATCATGCTGTACTTTATTAAGGTGTCAGATGCGTGTGTATACAATGTACTATATACAAAATGTAAAGAACAATAAGAATAACTGAAAGAAGCTGAATGTTTATATGGATAACTTTAAACCAGAAAGTGTTTTAAAAAATGTCAGAGCTTAGAAAATAAAATTTCTGTTACCTGGAAAAAAAAAAAAGAAGAGTGACTTAGACAAGATGGTACTTTCCAGTTCCATTTAGATTCTAAATGTTGTTTGGATAATTAAGAATCTTAAAGACACTCAGCCTAGATTTTAAAGATCTAGAGGATGAAGATTTATTTGGTTGGGGATTTACTGACACAAAAATCTCAATTACAACAAAAGTTATATCCAACATTCCTGAGGTTAATCTGCAAAAGAATGTTTATCCAAAGTGTATATTTGGAAGAACCTAAGAAAGCTGATTTTTTTCCCCTGTATTAAAGTTTACCCTTAGTTCAAGAATGAGGGCAAACTAAAAGACATAAATGTATAAAACCTCGAAAATGTCTAAAATCCTTTCAAAAGTAATTTATTTCCAAAGTATTGTTAGCTTTTCCTCCCTACTTGGGCCGCTTTTGTGAGGTCTATAATTTACTTTGCCCCCAACTGTGCAATAGATGGGTTCATAATAATTATTTGACTCATTACTGTCATGCTTCTTGGGCTTTCCTGGAAGCTGAGTTGGTAAAGAATCCACCTACAATGCATGAGATCCCAGTTCTATTCCTGGACTGGGAAGATCCACTGGAGAAGGGATAGGCTACCCACTCTAGTAGTATTCTTGGGCTTCCCTTATGGCTCAGCTGGTAAAGCATCCATCTGCAATGTGGGAGACCTGGGTTTGATCCCTGAGTTGGGAAGATCCCCTGGAGAGGGGAAAGGCTACCCACTCCAGTATTCTGGCCTGGACTGGACATGACTGAGCGACTTTCACTTTCATTATGTCATGCTCCTCTACCTCACCTCACCCCTAGAGGGGTCCCTGGTCTCATCTAGTTACCTTCTACCTATAATTTCTTTATTCTTGTCTTCATTAAATACCATCTACATTTACCTTCTTTATTTATCTGTTTATTGTTCTCTTGCTTCTCCTTTCACCTAGATGAAGCCTATGAATACGATATGAAGTAGCTCAGTCATGTCCGACTCTTTGCAACCCCATGGACTGTAGCCTACTAGGCTCCGTCCTCCATGGGATTCTTCAGACAAGAATACTGGAGTGGGTTGCCATTTCCTTCTCCAGGGGATCTTCCCTAACCAGGGATCGAACCGGGGTCTCACACATTTGCAGGCAGACGCTTTAACCTCTGAGCCACCAGGGAAGCCTAACAAAGCCTTTATTCTCTGCTGCATTTCCACACTTTTAGTAGATACTAAGTGAATATTTTATCGAGTGAGTGAATTTCTCTAGAGAAGAAATTATCCTTGGATTCAGATGCCAAGCACAGTAACTGACATGTGGTGGGCACTCAATAAATGCTTGGGTGCCATAATATGAGATAATTCTAAGAGTAATTTTTAATAATGACAAGTTTATATGTGGAAGCAAAGAAATATCATTTTGGAGATTTAAAAAAATTCTTCTCCGTGAAAACTATAATCAGTTTTGTTGGAGCAAAATACTTTTTTCCTGAGTGGGGAAGAGATAAAAGAGAAAATTACGTCTACATGATTATCTTCATAATATAAACAATTTATATGTTGCAAAATTATGTTACTCTTCTATTTCCTTTCATAATAATAGCTTCTATTTATTGAACAAAAACTATATGCTGGGGACTACGTTGCCTGGAAAATCCCATGGACCGAGGAGCCTGGTAGGCTACAGTCCATGGGGTCGCAAAGAGTTGGACACGACTGAGCAACTTCACTTCACTTCATTATATATATTTTATATATATAATAGAATTGTCTCATTTAACCATAAAAGTTCTCTAAAGTGGATACAATTAACCTCAGTATGGAGCTCAAAGAAGTAACATGGTAAAAGTCACAGAAATTTGGTGAATTTGGGTCTCAACACAGGTCCCTGGATGCCACATGGTCATTCACTTACTCGTAGTCCATGCTTCAAAATCAGAGCCGCAGAATTCTGTACACGCCACACAACCTGATTTCTTCAGTTTTTCTCAAAATTCATATCCCTACCCCCAGAATGGCTGAACTGGGTATTCAGCAATCTAAAGGGGATATTCCAAAGAAGGGTCAGTTTTTAACAGTTTAAAATGGGGAGAGTTTTTAATTGACTAACTGCTGTTTCCTCTTCTATTATCTTACTCCTTTATTTGATTCCAACAACTCCTTATGTGCTACCAGTGACCCCCAATGCCTGCATCTGCACCTCATCGCCAAAACCACTCCAATCTCAAAGAAAGGCAATGCCAAAGAATGTTCAAACCACCATACAATTGTATTCATTTCACATGCTAGCAAGATCATGCTCAAAATCCTTTAAGTTAGACTTTAGTAGTACATGAACCTAGAACTTCCAGATGTACAAGCTAGATTTAGAAAAAGCAGAGGAATCAGAGATCAAATTGCCAACATCTGTTGGATCATAGAAAGAGCAAGGGAATTCCAAAAAAACTATTTACTTTGGCTTCACTGACTACACTAAAGCCTTTGACTGTGTAGATCACAACAAACTGGAAAAGTCTTAAAGAGATGGGAATACCAGACCACCTTACCTGCTTTCTGAGAAACCTGTATGTAGGACAACAGGCAACAGTTAGAACTGGACAGGGAACAACAGACTGTTGAAAACTGGAAAAGAAGTCTATCAAGGCTGTATATTGTCACCCTGCTAATTTAACTTATATGTGGAGTACACCATGTGAAATGCCAGGCTGAATGAAGCACAGTTTGGAATCAAGATTGTTGGGAGAAATATCAACAACATCAGATATGTAGATAATAGAACTTCAATGGCAGAAAGCAAAGAGGAGCTAGAAAGTGTCTTGATGGGGTGAAAGAGGAGAGTGAAAAAGCTGGCTTAGAACTCAACGTTCAAAAAACTAAGATCATGGCATCTGGTCCCATCACTTCATGGCAAATAAATGGGGAAAACAGAGACAGATTTTATTTTCTTGGGCTCCAAAATCACTGTGGATGGTGACTGCAGCCATGAAATCAAAAGATGCTTGCTCCTTGGAAGAAAAGCTATGACAAACCTAGGCAATGTATTAAAAAGCAGAGACATCACTTCGCTGACAAAAGTGCACATAGTCAAAGGTAGAGTTTTTCCAGTAGTCATGTACGGATGTGAGAGCTGGACCATAAAGAAGGCCGAGTGTCAAAGAACTGATGTTTTAGAACTGTGGTGCTGGAGAAGGTGCATAAGAGCCCCTTGGACAGCAAGACCAAACCAGTCAGTCCAAAAGGAAATCAGTCCTGAATATTCATTGAAAGGACTGATGTTGAAGCTGAAGCTCCAATTTTTGGCCACTTGATGCAAAGAGCCAATTCACTGGAAAAGACTCTGCTGCTGGGAAAGATTGAGGGCAGGATGAGAAGGAGGATTAAATTGTTGGATGGCATCATTTGACTCAATGGACATGAGTTTGAGCAAACTCCAGGAAATAGTGAAGGATAGGGAAGCCTGGCATCATGGGGTCACAAAGAGTTAACACAATTTAGCAACTAAACAACAACTCCAACTTTATAAGCCCCAGAGACACATCCGGAATTGAACTTGACGTCCTCACCCATAAACTATCATACTCCCTATTTTTAATACTTTGGTCTATGCATTGATGTACAGTCATGAAGCTAAAAACTTTAATTGTTCTTGGGTCTTTTCAATCTTTATGTTATAATATCAATCAGTCATCAAGCCCTATTCATTCCACTGCCTAGATATTCCATTTATCTATTCAGAAACATACTATTTATAGAGCACTCCTTCTGTGTCCAAAATGCCGCCCTGGTCATCTTTATTTGCTCTCTGCTGCATCCTCACTGTCTCTGCCCCAATCAAGGTTTTCAGCACCACTTCTTTCAATCTATAAAATACTGTCCTAGTTTGCACACAAGCTTCCAGTTTCCTGATACACCTCATGCACATTTTCTCCTGTCGCAAAAATTATCTTCCTAAAACACAAGTCTAATATGCTTTGGCTGGCAACCATTCCTCTCTTCTCTGGAGTCCATAAGGTTATGTCTTGAAATAGCATTTAAAGTCCATGACATTTTGATTCCAAGCTTTCTTTCCTGGCTCCTCGTTTGCTCCCCCACCCTCCTAGGCTCAAGCTTCTCTCAAAGGTCACTGCTTCCTGAACACTACTTGCCTGTTTGCTTCTTTGCAAATGTTGTAATCTCTGGTAGCAATTTCTTTGCATATTCCTTCTGCCTTAGATTTCAAGGTTTATCTCAAATATTGCCTTTAGTGTGAAGTCTTCTCAAATATCCCCAAGAGGACTGAATCACTCTTTTCATTATACACTCAGAAGAAAGAGTGTATCACTATGTCATTTATTACTAAGGCACTGAATACACAAACAGATGATGGCCAGACCATATGTGAAAACAGATCTTTGACTCAAAACCTGGCCAAAAAATCAACCCCCTTATTCACAAGAAGTAAGCGAGGAAGCCAGCTTACCATCCATCAGACAGTTATCTCTAGTAACTATCCAGGAAGCTAAACAATTACTTCTCTAACAACCAGCTTCGAATGTCCAGGACTTGATTAATAACTGACAGTTTCCTTATTTTCTGTCCCTGCTTCCAACTTAGGATAAACCAGAAAAGTAAAATTTTCACCCTGAATTAATCATGTAGAATGTTTTGCTTCTAGCTATTCAGCCTATAGCTTCCCCATGCCAATAGCCTCCAGTTAGGACATATCTGAAGATTTCCCTTTTATCCAGTATCAAGTTCTATGACTCTTCTGCCTGTCTTTGAGTGTCTGCCAAAATGCAATTAATAGTGATTGGCTCTCTTGGTATAGGAATCTCTGAATAAAATAGCCTTTGCTTTCCTCTTTTGGTTGGTCTTTATTTCTACCTTGCTTGGTGGTTCACGTGGTAAAAAATCTGCCTGTAGTGCAGGATATCTGGTTCCACGCCTGGGTCAGGAAGATCGCCTGGAGAATGGAATGGCTACCTGCTCCAACATTCTTGCCTGGAGAATTCCATGGACAGAGAAACCTGGTGGGCTACAGTCCATGGCATCACAGTCAGACAAGACTGAGCAATTAACACTTTTGCCTTTCACACTTCTGACTGGTCTTTATTTCTACCTTGCCTATTCAGGACCTGCCGCAGAAAATCAGTCAATAAAAGCTTTATTGTTGCTATTTTGCTGTTTTTTGGATGGCTACTGCCATCACAGGTTATTTTCAACAACAACTTTCCAGTCATAATTTTTTAAATTCCCTTATTATCCAGTTGAAGTCTGTAGGGTCTATAGTTATTGTCCTTCTTTGATTCCTGGTACTGAAAATTTATGTCTTCCCTCTTTTTCCTTCATCAACTTAGTTAGACATGTTGTCAAAGACTTGGCTTTGGGTGATGAGTTTCTTCAATATTTATTTGTATTTTGATTTTTGCTCTTACATTTTTAATTCTTTCACTTACAATTAGTTTACATTTGGTTTTTCTTCTCTTCCTAGTTTCTTGTGGTGGAGACTAATAGACCTTAATAAATTTAAAACATCTTTGTTGATATTTATTCTTTTCTAAGAATACTTACTTAGATCACTTTGAGGCTTGTTTTTAAGTTTTGTTTGGGTGGGTATGAAGGAAGATTTGGGCTTCCCAGGTGGCTCAGTAGTAAAGAATCTGCCTGCCAATGCAGGAAGCTGCAAGAGATGTGGGTTCGATCCCTAGGTCGGGAAGATCCCCTGGAATAGGAAATGGCAACTTGCTCCAATATTCTTGGCTAGAAAACTGGATGCACAGAGGAGCCTGGTGGGCTACAGTCCATGGGATCACAAAGAGTCAGATACAACTGAGGGACTGAGAAAACACACACACACACACACACACACACGGAACATTTACTCCAGTAATAATTTACCCTGCTAGCAAAATGCAGCCCTTCTAGAATCACTACAGATTTCCTTAAGAGATCAATGAAGGCTCTTCATTCTATCTGATAGGAATGTAATTCCCAGGCCTGTGTGAGTTGTGGAAACCTGTTCAACTCACAGCTTTCTGGTTATTTTTCTAGTCTTGCAGTTTCACCCTATTCATGCACGTCCTAATATTTTTCAAAGACTCACAGGCCCCCATATATGTATTTCTAGAATTCTTTCCCTACGTAGCTCCTTACTCTGCCCCAACATTTACAAACACCTCAGACTTCCTAAACTATCTAAATCCATCTCCTCATTTACATAAGACAACCGTTCCTCCCTGCTCTGCAGGGTTGAATGTTCCCCCAGAAAGAAATCTTGCACAGTCGTGGGGCTTACCTCCTTCATTTCCCTTTCCTCAGGATTCACTCTCCTGTGCTGCCTGTCATCTGGTGTCTGAAAGAGTGGCTTTTATATATTTTATTCAGTTTTATGGTTGATTAAGACAGAAGGGTAAATGCAATCTCCTTCGCTCTTGATCCCCCAAGTACAATCCCTCCAATGCTGCTTTCAGAAGGATTAGTCTAAAATGAATATATTAATATCTCACTTTCCTGCTTAAAGTTGCCAATAATTCCATAATCTTACAGGGTTCATAGTCTTGGATAAGTGCCAAACACCTTCGTATGCCATGAAAGATAGTTATACTTCAAACCCTGCCTTCACTTCTAGCCTGATCTCTTGCCAGGCACCCCTTCCCACTTCTCTCACCACACCTTAAATTTTGGCCACATTTTTAGCTCTTCATATTCTAATCTTTTTTCATCTTTAGGCATTTCTGTTTGTTTCCTGCTCCATTTATCTAGCATACCCAATATCTACCCTTAAACTAAAACTGTGGGACTAATGCTAACTACTAGTTCTTCCAGGAAGATACAGCTGACCTCTGAAGTCTACACTCAAGGTCCCTTCCATGTGTTTCCACAGAACACTGTGATACTGGGCTAGAACACTTGCTACACTGACCTATAGTCATCAGTGGTCTCTCTGATTCTACAGGACTATGAACTTCTTGATGCAATGTCCTTGTCTCATTCATTTTTCTAGACCAGGCACCCATACAAATGACTCACACCTATCAAGAGCTACATAAGTGTCTGTTGAGTAAATGAAAACGTGAACAGTTTTTTCAGTTACAATAGGCATCTAGTTTCCAAGAGGCAGGCTAAACTGATAGAAGGAAAAATAGCTCTAGAACAGCAGTCAGCAAATATGTTCTGTAAATATCCAGATGTATGTATTATAGACTTTGAATAGTCTTCCCATTTTTAAAACAACCCTTTAAAAGTATTAAAAAAATTTTTTATTTTGCCAACCCCTATTATACAATTACACAGCCCGATTTGAACCTTGACTCTTAATCTTGTTAGCTGCATGAATGTTGCCATTTACCAAACGTTTTTCATCTACCATATGGGAAAAGTATAATAATACTTATCCTCCAGGGATATTGTAAGGATCAAATAAAATCATGTATGCTAAGGATACAATAGGGCTTGGCATGTAGTGGTTACCCACCCGACCCCTCCCCACTGCTCTCTGCTCAGGCTCCTCTGTCCATGGAATTCTCCAGGCAAAAGTACTGGAGTGGGTAGCCATCTCCTTCTTCAGGGGATCCTTCCAATCCAGAGATAAAACCCGAGTCTCCTGCATTGCAGGCAGATTCTTTATTGTCTGAACCATCAGGGAAGCCCATAGTGGTAATGTCTGCTATTTATTGAACACTTATCGTGTGCCAAGTACCATCCCAAGCCTTTTATATTATTAAGCCATCACCACAACCCTGTGAGATAAGCACCATGGTTATCTCCATTTTACAAATGAAAAACAAAAGTAGAAATGATGTAACTTGCAAAATAACAAATAATCAAAAAAAAGTGCATACAAACTTAGTTTTATCTTTTAACCTTTCAGCAATAAATTTTTTGGAGTAAAAGTTACTTCTGGAAATCTCTTTCTGTCTCATGATTATATATTCCAGGCCTTTCAGTTCCTATCAACTTCCTATAAAGATCCTTCTAGTTCTTTAAAGACAGGGAAGAGAAACAAGATTTAGTAGAATGATTATGTATGAATTTGAACATTTGAGTTCTAGTCCATCATTCTGTAATTTTGAAAAAAGCACTTCACTTCTATGAACTTCAGTGATCAGAAATCAGTGTATGTATCACAACCTAATTAAAAATAACACTGATGTATTACCAGGAGTATCATATATGTGTGTGTGTCTTGGTCACTCAGTCATGTCTGACTGTGATCCTATGGACTGTGGCCCACCAGGCTCCTCTGTCCATGAAATTCTCCAGGCAAGAAGACTGGAGTGAGTTGTCATTTCCTTCTCCAGAGGATCTTTCCAACCTAAGGATCGAACCGAGGTCTCCCATATTGCAGGCAGACTCTTTACCATCTGAGTCACTAGAGAAGCCCCCAGGAGTGTTATAAATCATTTAAAAAACAAATCTAGATCTATGGCTTTATTACAAGTCACTGATCACTATTATCTATTTTAATGAAAAATTTATATTCAACAAATTAGACTATTGTGGTGAATTCTGGAGCACACACAGGACACACTTAATACTAAATTACTCATGGTAGATCTCAGCATAAAGTTTAGCAGATTTAGAGGGATTATCAAGTTTGCCTAAACTTGGCAACATAACTAGAAATCACAGGTCATAATTTGGAACTTGATTCCAAATGAGTGAAAATGAACTTCATTCTCTTTTTGATGGCTCATTTTCTAATAGATTTGCTCCCCTGTAAATACTGTTTACAAATTTATTAGCCAACCTTTAGTAATTGCCATTACATTTGCAACATTCATAGATTTCATTGAGAAATACTACACATGTATAACTTTCTCCTCATGGGCAAAAACATTAAATGATCATGGCACAAGTATATTTGACTGAGCGACTGAACTGAACTGAACAAATATATATTTGATACTAAACAATGTATCAGTATAGGTAGTTCCATGAAAAACAGCCACATTATCAGTGGTAGAAAACTGTCTTTTTCTCCCCCTGGCTTCTGTTCCCTCCTTGCCCAACAGTTAGACCACTTTCATTCTTACCTCCACCTCTGTTTGCTCTAGTTCCAAAGATAGGTCTCAACCATAGGTATGGAGGATTAACTAGCTCTAAACTGTCAGCCTCTTCAGCGTTATTAGTTGCCAACAAAGGTCCGTCTAGTCAAGGCTATGGTTTTTCCGGTGGTCATGTATGGATGTAAGAGTTGGCCGAAACCTGAGCACTGAAGAATTGATGCATTTGAACTGTGGTGTTGGAGAAGACTCTTGAGAGTCCCTTGGACTACAAGGAGATCCAACCAGTCCATTTTAAAGGAGATTGGTCCTGGGTGTTCTTTGGAAGGAATGATGCTGAGGCTGAAACTCCAATACTTTGGCCACCTCATGCGAAGAGTTGACTCACTGGAAAAGACTCTGATGCTGGGAGGGAATGGGGGCAGGAGGAGAAGGGGACGACAGAGGATGAGATGGCTAGATGCCATCAATGACTCGATGGATGTGAGTTTGGGTGAACTCTGGGAGATGGTGATGGATAGGGAGGCAATTCATGCGGTTGCAAGGGGTTGGACACGACTGAACTGAACTGAACTGAAACTATCAGCATGGGGCTCAACATCATTTCACCCCTTTGCCTGGTCTCAGGCTTTAACAGGTTTTTTCCTGGTTCCCCAGCCTCAATTCTCATCTTGCCTCCAGGCCTGACAGCTAGACTACTATCTTTTTTCTGTGCATGACAGGCTCTGTCTTGGAGACCCACCTCCTTATCTTTCCCAGGACCTTCCTTTCTTTGAAACCTACTAGGTGGCTAAGACCCTGTTTCACGCTAGCAAACATCCCTAAAGTAGTAGCTTGCCTCTGTAAATTCCTTAGCCCCCTTTGTAAATAATCCAATTTTTTAAAAAAGGTGACCCTGTCATTTCATATGTCACTCTCAATACATACTTTTTCTATATCTATGGACACTGTATTCTACTAAGTAACTTCCATATCTTCAGTTCAGTTCAGTCGCTCAGTCATGTCCAACTGTTTGCAACCATATGAACCACAGCCTGCCAGGCCTCCCTGTCCATCACCAATTCCCAGAGTACACCCAAACCCATATCCATTGAGTTGGTGATGCCATCCACCCATCTCATCCTCTGTCATCCCCTTCTCCTCCTGCCCTCAATCTTTCCCAGCATCAGGATCTTTTCAAATGAGTGAGCTCTTCGCATCAGGTGGCCAAAGTATTGGAGTTTTAGCTTCAACATCAGTCCTTCCAATGAACACCCAGGACTGATCTCCTTTAGGATGGGCTGGTTGGATCTACTTGCAGTCTAAGTGACTCTCAAGAGTCTTATCCAACATCACAGTTCAAAAGCTTCAATTCTTCGGCACTCAGCAGCTGCCCATATCCTAAAGCTAGGTTCACCCTCCCTACCACTCTCACTCTACTTTCTTGCCTTATATAGCTGACAAAGTTCTAGATCCCAGCTTCTCTGGCTATACTCAAGAAGGCTCCTTTGAGTATATGGCCATGCACTGAGAGGAAAAAACTGTATACCTCTGAAATTCTACACTTAAGATAATTTCTCTAGGTATCCCATTTAGCACAACTATCAAATATTACAAAATTACTTTCCTTAATACAAAGATGTAATCTGCAGATGGTGACTGCAGCCATGAAATTAGAAGATGCTTATTCCTTGGAAGAAAAGTTATGACCAACCTAGATAGTATATTCAAAAGCAGAGACATTACTTTTCCAACTAAGGTCCGTCTAGTCAAGGTTATGGTTTTTCCTGTGGTCATGTATGGATGTGAGAGTTGGACTGTGAAGAAGGCTGAGCACAGAAGAATTGATGCTTTTGAACTGTGGTGTTGGAGAAGACTCTTGAGAGTCCCTTAGACTGCAAGGAGATCCAACCAGTCCATTCTGAAGGAGATCAACCCTGGGATTTCTTTGGAAGAAATGATGCTAAAGCTAAAACTCCAGTACTCTGGCCACCTCATGTGAAGAGTTGACTCATTGGAAAAGACTCTGATGCTGGAAGGGATTGGGGGCAGGAGGAGAAGGGGACGACCGAGGATGAGATGGCTGGATGGCATCACGGACTCGATGGACATGAGTCTGAGTGAACTCCGAGAGATGGTGATGAACAAGGAGGCCTGGCGTGCTGCAGTTCACGGGGTCACAAAGAGTCAGACACGACTGAGCTACTGAACTGAACTGAACTGAATCTTCTGACCAGAATATCTTTCTGGAGTCTACGATTATTCCCCAATGGCACATGCCTCCATGAGGGAGCCTCATTACTGCTGTGGGGGCTGGAGAAGATGTATTTTGAGTTTCCTGAGCCACCATCAGATGCATTATACTTTGTCAGAAAAAATAGTATTATAAAATACTGTTATGTGTAATTGACAGCACCGTTCTTCCTATCCTGAATCATATAATATATAAATGTGGGGTTTGTGATAAGGCCCAAGAACCTAACCAACATTTAAAATATTGTTTCAGTGGAATATCATTTTGATTTCCAAATAACCAACTAAAGACTAACATTTTGTCTGTAACATTCATGATATAAGACATTTCCCAGTTTGGTTTCATAGGTAGCCAAAATTATTTCCACAGTGATAGCTGTGGATGTATATTGTTGAAAATAGTTCAGTTGAACATTATAAGAGAAAGCAGAAGCCCTGATGCAGGCATATATGAAATAGTTAATTTGAATCTGGGTTTGTCTCATTAAAGCAAACTACCTTGTAATCCATGTTAGTCTTAATTCTCCCATTGAGACAAAAATATAATGATGAATGAAGGCTTCTAAGTAATGAGAAAGAAAATTCAGATTTAGCTTTCAATCTTTCTACCAAAAGCCATAGATGGTACTCAGTAAATATTTATTATCCCTATTTTGCAAATGAGAAAACTGACAGTAAAATAGAAATATCTGAATCAGAAATGAAATGGATGCAAATTTAGTATTTTATACAACAATTATACTTTAGTACACTGTAAAGCATTACAAGAATCAGCTCAACAAAAATTAAAATGCAAAAAATTAAACCATCAGTTCAGTCAGTTCAGTAACTCAGTCATGTCCGACTATTTGTGACCCCATGAATTGCAGCATGCCAGGCCTCCCTGTCTATCACCAACTCCCAGAGTTCACCCAAACTCTTGTCCATTAAGTCAGTGATGCCATCCAGCCATCTCATCCTCTGTCATCCCCTTTTCCTCCTGCCCCCAATCCCTCCCAGCATCAGAGTCTTTTTCAATGAGTTGACTCTTCGCATGAGGTGGCCAAGGTACTGGAGTTTCAGCTTTAGCATCATTCCTTCCAAAGAACACCCAGGACTGATCTCCTTTAGAATGGACTGGTTGGATCTCTTTGTAGTCCAAGGAACTCTAAAGAGTCTTCTCCAACACCACAGTTCAATGGAGAATTCTTAATAACCTTACTGTGGGAAGACTAACTAAGAAGGATACAAACACAAAGCTGTAAGTAAAAAAGAAATTGATGAATGTGACCATATAAAAATGGATAGTTTTTGAATTACTAAACAGCAAAAAAAAAAAAAAAAAGAGAGAGA
>SJYV01024637.1:409933-443550 GCA_006410875.1 Neotragus pygmaeus | reverse complement strand
AGAAGACTCTTGAGAGTCCCTTAGACTGCAAGGAGATCCAACCAGTCCATTCTGAAGGAGATCAACCCTGGGATTTCTTTGGAAGAAATGATGCTAAAGCTAAAACTCCAGTACTCTGGCCACCTCATGTGAAGAGTTGACTCATTGGAAAAGACTCTGATGCTGGAAGGGATTGGGGGCAGGAGGAGAAGGGGACGACCGAGGATGAGATGGCTGGATGGCATCACGGACTCGATGGACATGAGTCTGAGTGAACTCCGAGAGATGGTGATGAACAAGGAGGCCTGGCGTGCTGCAGTTCACGGGGTCACAAAGAGTCAGACACGACTGAGCTACTGAACTGAACTGAACTGAATCTTCTGACCAGAATATCTTTCTGGAGTCTACGATTATTCCCCAATGGCACATGCCTCCATGAGGGAGCCTCATTACTGCTGTGGGGGCTGGAGAAGATGTATTTTGAGTTTCCTGAGCCACCATCAGATGCATTATACTTTGTCAGAAAAAATAGTATTATAAAATACTGTTATGTGTAATTGACAGCACCGTTCTTCCTATCCTGAATCATATAATATATAAATGTGGGGTTTGTGATAAGGCCCAAGAACCTAACCAACATTTAAAATATTGTTTCAGTGGAATATCATTTTGATTTCCAAATAACCAACTAAAGACTAACATTTTGTCTGTAACATTCATGATATAAGACATTTCCCAGTTTGGTTTCATAGGTAGCCAAAATTATTTCCACAGTGATAGCTGTGGATGTATATTGTTGAAAATAGTTCAGTTGAACATTATAAGAGAAAGCAGAAGCCCTGATGCAGGCATATATGAAATAGTTAATTTGAATCTGGGTTTGTCTCATTAAAGCAAACTACCTTGTAATCCATGTTAGTCTTAATTCTCCCATTGAGACAAAAATATAATGATGAATGAAGGCTTCTAAGTAATGAGAAAGAAAATTCAGATTTAGCTTTCAATCTTTCTACCAAAAGCCATAGATGGTACTCAGTAAATATTTATTATCCCTATTTTGCAAATGAGAAAACTGACAGTAAAATAGAAATATCTGAATCAGAAATGAAATGGATGCAAATTTAGTATTTTATACAACAATTATACTTTAGTACACTGTAAAGCATTACAAGAATCAGCTCAACAAAAATTAAAATGCAAAAAATTAAACCATCAGTTCAGTCAGTTCAGTAACTCAGTCATGTCCGACTATTTGTGACCCCATGAATTGCAGCATGCCAGGCCTCCCTGTCTATCACCAACTCCCAGAGTTCACCCAAACTCTTGTCCATTAAGTCAGTGATGCCATCCAGCCATCTCATCCTCTGTCATCCCCTTTTCCTCCTGCCCCCAATCCCTCCCAGCATCAGAGTCTTTTTCAATGAGTTGACTCTTCGCATGAGGTGGCCAAGGTACTGGAGTTTCAGCTTTAGCATCATTCCTTCCAAAGAACACCCAGGACTGATCTCCTTTAGAATGGACTGGTTGGATCTCTTTGTAGTCCAAGGAACTCTAAAGAGTCTTCTCCAACACCACAGTTCAATGGAGAATTCTTAATAACCTTACTGTGGGAAGACTAACTAAGAAGGATACAAACACAAAGCTGTAAGTAAAAAAGAAATTGATGAATGTGACCATATAAAAATGGATAGTTTTTGAATTACTAAACAGCAAAAAAAAAAAAAAAAAGAGAGAGAGAGAGAGAAAACATTAAAAAGTCAAAAAAAACAAATGACACATTGGAAATAAATATGTGCCACTCACATTCTTGTAAAGAGCTAATTTCTTTAATTGCTAAAGAACTTCCAGTTATTAATGAAGAGAAAAAAAGACAAGCCCATATAAAAAGTGGGCAAAATTAAGTACACATAGTAGATAGCAAAATAAATGAGGGAATTTTAAGCATTAAAATGAAGTCCAACCTCATTTACAATAAGAGAAATAGAAATTAAAGTACAACTATAGACCATTTTGTTCACATAAAATCGGCAAACATCAGGTGGATAACCAATGGTATCGTCAAGGGTTTGGAGAAACGGCCACTCAGATTTTCACGACTGCAACAAATTGATTTCCAAGAAAAAAGAGAGACTTACTTTGCAACCATAAACTTTTGTACCTTTTACATTTTTCATCATTTGCATATATTAATTATTCCAAAAACTGGATAAAATCTGTTTACTTGTTATTGAACAGAGATACCTGAATTATGTAAGACATACAATTTTTAACTATAATCCTGGAGCCTAGAATAATTAGACAAGTGAAATAACATCCTCAATAAATTTTCTCCAACAAGCCCTTTCCCTGTTTGTCTGTGATGACCCATGAACTCTGGTCTTTCATTACAGATGACGCTGCTGTCTGCAGAATGAGCCATTACCTGTAGCTTAGCCCCAGGCCCAGGTTTATATCTTGTGAAGCAGGTCTACACATATTGCCCTACTTTAATTTTTTAAATTTATTTTACTGAAGTACAGTTGATTTATAGTGCTGCATTAATTTCTGCTATACAGCAAAGTGATTCAGTTATACATTCTTTTTCATATTCTTTTCCAATGTGGTTTATCACAGGGTATGTGGGACACCTGGGTTTGATAATTGGAGTCGGAAATGGCAACTCACTCCAGTATACTTGCCTGGAGAATTCAGTGGACATGGCGGGCTACATGGGGTCCATGGGGTCACAAAGAGTCAGACACAACTGAGCAACCAACACACACTTACCACAGGATACTGAATATAATTCCTTGTGCCATACAGTAGTACCTTGTTGTTTATCTATTTTATACTAACTAGTATATATTGGCAGTGGCACCCCACTCCAGTACTCTTGCCTGGAGAATCCCATGGACAGAGGAGCCTGGTAGGCTGCAGTCCATGGGGTCGCTACTAGTCGGACATGACTGAATGACTTCACTTTCACTTTTCACTTTTATGCATTGGAGAAGGAAATGGCAACCCACTCCGGTGTTCTTGCCTGGAGAATCCCAGGGACGGGGGAGCCTGGTGGGCTCCCGTCTATGGGGTTGCACAGAGTCGGACACGACTAAAGCGACTTAGCAGCAGCAGCAGTATATATTTTAAAACATGCCCGTACGTTTTTGATATCCTTTCTTTCAAGAGGTGGAGTTTAATTTCCCTTACTTTGAGTGTGGGATGGACATAGTGACTTTCTGGTGACTTACAGTGGAGGTGATACTGCTTCACTTCCAAGGCTAGGTCATAACAAAACCCTGCAGCTTCTGTCTTCGCCTCTTTCTCAAGAGTCACACTGAGAGAAGCCAGTTTCATGGTTTAGGAGAGTTTCAACAGTGAGGACCTGAGGCCTCCAGTCAATTGCTGTATAAGTAAGCCATTTCAGAAGTGGAGGTGTCAGTCCCAGCTTCAAATGATGGCGGCCTCAGTTGACTGCCTTGACTGCAACTTCATCAGGGACTCTGAGACAGAACCACTCAACTACACCCTTCTCAATTCCTGATTCTCAGGGACTGTATTGTTTTCAGCTGCTAAATGTTGGTATAATTTGTTATGCTGCAGTAGATAGCTAATATACCTATCTTCTGCTCTCCTGCCCACTTCCCAGAGAATAGATGTGTCTTTAAACTCACCACATTGCTTGCCCATCTGTTTGGTCCATTTCCAGGGACAGTGAACTCAGGTAACCTCATCAAAACAAGTGGGAGAAGAAGAAAAGGTCAAGAGAAGTGATATAATCACTATAGGTTCTGGCAGAAGAGGGAGAAAATGAGGAGAAAATACATGTCAGAACATTTCTGACCCAATCCTCAATTTACTACATAATAAGTTTTCTCAGATTCTGCTGACTCGAACAAAACATCTGGTTGGTTTCTTTCAGGACACTTCCAATCATTTACTTCCCCAATTTCATCTTCCTCCTCCCGACCCAGGTGGTATGCACTCTTAGATAAGAGCCACAAATGTGGTAAGATTCAGGGCTTATATAATATTGCAACATCAACAAAGAAAACAGATGTGAGCACATTTAGCTACTTTTTCTAAACTGCATTTTGTTATAAATATGTAAATTTTGTTCCAATAAATGTTCACTCTATGCATTCTGGGAGTCATAGTCCATAGTGTAAGTAGCAATCAACACTTTGCCTTCCAGCCTTCATATTCTACCCTTCCCTGGCCATCCCCCTTCTCCCTCTCCCCATGATTTGGCAATATTAATTCTGAAAATTTCTCTCTCTCTCAATGGAACTGCACTTTTAAAAAACTATAGAAGCCTTTTGGAAGTTCAAAACTGAAAGACATGTATTTCTTGCTACAGAGGACCATTCCTAAATATACAGGAAAGCATGGAACTGTAAAATCACTCCCTTTGGCATGCACACTTCTATTTTTTCAGTTTGCTTACCACTAGAAAAACAACACTGTCTAGGCATTATTTCTGCTGAGACTCACACATCATAGTTTGTCCTTTGGCCCAGCTGCTGTTTTACCTGACAGAGGAAGGAAATCAGCAAACTTGTTCCTACCATCTAGTGAACTGAAATCTCACCATCCTGCCAATAGATCCCATAGCCAGAGTGCCAGAAATGAGGCTGTCCCCAAGCAGTCAACAAACTGGCACCATACTCCTCAGGTTTTTATATACTACTTCTCTATCAAGACCACCGATCTTGCTCAGAACCCTTACCTGCATGGTTGGGAACTGATTCAATAAACCAAAAAGATCATGCCTACTTCTGTATATCTGGCATCGTTCCCCTGGAACATTTCCTCCTCCCATCAGGCTGGTTCTAATGTCTGTGCTTATTGGGACATCCTGCTTTGAGCTGCAAAGCAGCAGAGGCCCAGACTCTGAGGTAACCTGGGATCCCAGCTCTGGGACTCCAAATCTCCTCCATCCTCTTCCCTGTCTACAACCGAGTGCCCAGCATGTTTTGTACTCAGCCTCACTCCCATTTCATCATCCCTGCCCCCAGACTGAAACTGACTCTAGCCATCCTTCCAGGTATAGGCTGGTCACGAAAGCTTAGTCATTTCCCCCACTGTCACATCAGGAAAAAACTCACTAGTGCTTCAGAAGTTTTGTTTTTAAAAAAGGGATATTTGAAGGAGAGGAAGACACAGAAAAGAGCACAGAATAATGTGAGTCCTCTACTCTTACAACCACCTCCCAGAAAAGTATCAGGGAGAAGACAAAGTGTGTCTACATGTGGACTGATTATTTTAGCTTTTTTCACATTAGGCATGTTTCTAAATATCAAGATGAATAAAAAAAATAATTATGAATATCAAATTTATAAGCACGGGCTTCCTAAGCGATGCAGTGATAAAGAATTGGCCTGTCAATGTAGGAGATGCAAGAGACTTGTATTCAATCCCTGGGTGGGGAAGATCCCCTGGAGTAGGAAATGGCAAACCACTCCAGTTTTCTTGCTTGGAAAATCCCATGGACAGAGGAACCTGTCCATGGCAGGCTATAGGATCATAGGGTCCCAAAGAGTCAGACACAACTGAGCGATAAAACACACGCGCGCGCGCGCACACACACACACACACACAGTTAATAAGCACTTCTGCAGTAGTAATGTCCCATCAGCAAGATAGTGACCAGAATGCTTCTGTTCACAAAGTTTCCAGAGCTCACCATTGCTCACAACACAAAACATCTAAGCTTCTGCATGTCTCCTCAGGCCTCTGACAGCTTCTGACTCATCTTTCCTGACATTCACGCCCTCCCATTCCCACCAGACTCTCTGCTCTTACACACAGAATGATTTGTAATTCTCAAAGAGGGCCATGCGCTTCTGTCTCTTGGCCTTTGCACGCTCTGTACTTTCTAAAAGGCTCACCCTTCCCATCATCACCACCCCTCCCAACCCCACCTCATTTAGCTGGGGAACTGTTCCTTGTTCTTCAGGCCTCAGCTTCTGAGTCAGGTCCTCGGTTAAGGCTTTCTGACACTTCACGCTTTGACCTGAAACAGCCCAACATTCCCTTCACGTCAGCTTTATGCCTGGTCCATACCTCCAATACATACCTACCTGCCTCCAGGTAGAGAACTTCCCAGGTGGCTCAGTGGTAAAGAATCTGCCTGCCAGTGCAGGAGATACGGATTCCGTTCCTGAGTCAGGAAGATCTCCTGGAGAAGGAAAGGACATCTCACCCCAGTCTTCTTGCTCCTCTTGTTCGTGGCTCTGAAATCGTGGATAATCCTTAGTAACATCCATTTTCCCTGTCTTCAGGAATCAAGGTCGTCTACAAGACTTGCTGCGTCTTCCAAGTGGCACAAAGCCTAAACAGTAAGACCTTTGCCTGAGTTATTTTTGAGGAACTTGGAGTCCGCTGCAGCATCTAATTGGATTTCAGGTTGCTGAACCGTCCAGGACCACCAGCCCTCCACCTGGGCACACGTGAGCTTCTGCTAAATGATCTTTTGACTCAGAGGACTGAAAATTCCACCCTCAGGTGGTGTTAAGTGCCTGCGTATTTTGCAGAGACCTAATGCACACGTGCGGAACACCAACACCACTTTCTCCAGTCGCCACTCCCCACGCTCTGCACACCGCCCACACCCACCATACCGCCCCTCGCCCCAACCCCCACATTCAGATGGCCCTCTTCTATATTTTTATCTCATGTAAACCTCCAGGCTGGAGAATCCCTGAGGGGCCTGGCGGGATACAGTCTATGGGGTTGCAAAGAGTTGGACATGACTAAACAACACACACACACACACACACACACACACACACACACCTCTCCACGGAGGCCAATTTGAGAGTTGTTCTGTCTCCTGGCTTGGCCGCCTTGAGAATAATAAACCCTCTTTGCCGCAAACCCGAGCATCTTAGCGTTTTGGTTTACTGGGCAAAATAAACCTGGTCCAGTAACCCTTTTTAGTGGCTAGCTGGCACTTAAAAGTGTTCAGTAAGCATTTAGTAAAAGAATGGGTGGATTTAGTAAAAGAATGGTGAAGAGTGAGGATTTTCAAGGTTTTCCAAACTAGCAGACACTGAGATACTGTGCTAGGTTTTAGAGAAATGCTTTTTACCTGTAGAATCTCAGCAAAAAAATAAGGAATCTGAGGCTCAGAGAGGTATAGTCACATGTTAGGTTCACAATTAGTAAACAGTGGCGTTGGAAAGGTAATAGTAACAATTGTAAGTAGTAGAGTAGGTTAGTTTCCAAAGCCAATAGCCTTTTCACAGCACGATAATTTTTTACCCTACTGAGTGTAGCTGTGACAGAAATAATACATTCAACAGGGTATTTTAAAACATAAATGTCCTGAGAAAAAGAATGGGGGAATGGGGGGGTGGCTACTATCGCTTACAGGAAATAGTTACTACCTAGCTGGCTTTGCTTTGCATCTTTTCACACCAACAACTTACCAAACTGTAGGGTAGCCAGCCTCCTGAAAGACTTTCCTATCGGGAGGTCATACCTGAAAATTACTGGTGTCCAGTGTTAACTCTCACTACAAAGCCCTAGGAATCTTGTCACCAAGCACATATAGGTTGCGAGTTTTTAAATCAGGTTTATTTGTCTTAATGCAAACTGATGGTCTATAGGGTCATCAGTAGTGTATGAACTGTGGACAGAAAGAGGCTAGGAGACAGAGCTGCCTCCGTTCCAAGTATGCAGGGTTAAGGACCTGATTGACAGTATACCACTGGAAGCCTGGTCTGAAAAGTAAGCTAGTGGGCACCATTCTCTTCCAGATGCAAAAGTCTGTTAGCTCTGACAAGCTGGAGGGCCTGAAGCAGTGGTCAGCTGCACAGCAGTTTGTTTCTAAGATGACAAAGAGCAGAAAATACAAACAAGGCAAGGTTGGAGACCTTGGTCAGAGGCCCTGGGTGATCCCAGTGTTGCCAAGAGCCTGAACTTGGTAGTGTAACTTCTTTGCTTGAAAGCCCTCTATCAAGCGGGACCTCTGAGGCATACAACTGTAATTTCAAACCACAAAAGAAAACACAACCCTCTCAAACTTTTATTTTGCTGAGGAAGCGGATGATTTAAATAAGTCTGTTTGACACATGCCTATCTGACTTCCCAGTTCCCTTAGGTTTCTTGCAAGTCAGCCATAAAGCTATTCCCCACTTGTTCTGACAGGATTTATGTATTCTACATCTGGTATTCAGCAAGCATATTTTTCTTCCTTTTTCATTGAACTTCTGCCCGTACACACATACAGGGTCTCATTTTAATAGTGGGATTATTCCCTGTGTATTTAAATACACAGGAAACAGGAAATCATCTAAAAGAACACAATGATCTCATGGTTATATCACTTTCCCCCACAAGTCCATTTGGAATCAGAGACAAAGAGAAGATTCTGGAGCTTATAGCTTAAGAGTTTCTCAACCTGAGAGGCTGACTGACCTTAAGTTCCCTCTTCTGGTTCTTAACGTGGCTCAAATTAACAAAATGAAATAGCACATTTATTCCAAGACAAGAAAAAGGGTTTTTTTTTTTTTTTTAAATAAATCTGTGTTCAGCTCTCAGAAAAGGAAAGAGGCTTCTCACATTTGGTTGGCTGACTAAGGCAGGAGTCTGAAAGTCTAGTGATAGCCCTCTCCCAAGGAAGCAGCGAAGGTCCCTAGACATTCTAACATAGTTCACAGTTGGATACAGGTTCTCTCCAAGACATACTGAGAATGTAGAAACCTGTGTTTACTGAGCACTAACATGTCTTGACCAGGCTTCCCTTGTGACTCAGCTGGTAAAGAATCTGCTCACAATGCAGGAGACCAGGGTTCGATCTCTAGATTGGGAGGATCCCCTGGAGAAGGGAAAGGCTACCCACTTCTGTATTCTGGCCTGGAGAATTCCACAGACTGTATGGTCCATGGGGCCACAAAGAGTTGTGGGCTTCCCTGGTGGCTCAGAGGTTAAAGCATCTGCCTGCAATGCAGGAGACCTGGGTTCGATCCCTGGGTCGGGAAGATCCCCTGGAGGAGGAAATGGCAACCCACTCCAGTACTCTTGCCTGGAGAATCCCATGGACAGAGGAGCTTGGTGGGCTATAGTGCACAGGGTCGCCAAGAGTCGGACACGACTGAGTGACTTCACTTTCACTTTTCAACATGTCTTGACCAGGTTCCATTTAATCCTTACAAAAGCCATATAAGCTAGGTATTTTTAGACTCATTTAACAGGAAGAAACTGAGGTCGAACTCTTAAAGACTCAATAAATTTTAAGGGAGAGTGTTTCCCCCAACTAGCAATTCTCTTCACGGGATAGAGTTTCTTAGGATGCCATTACACCACAGCCCTGGGAAAAGGCTTGTGAGCATTCTTGTTTTATAGCACCCTGGGAAAAGAATTTCCAAGCTTCATGCCCGAGTCTACCAGAATCTCACCAAAAGTGCTCAAAGTGATGGCTATGAGAAATGGCAGCTCTAGAAGTCTTTTCTCCATTAAAGAAGAAAGAAATTAGGTCCTGAATACTTCATAATTTAAATGAATGATTTTTCCAGTAGTCATGTATGGATGTGAGAGTTGGATTATGAGGAAAGCTGAGCCCCAAGAATTGATGATTTTGAACTGTGGTGTTGGAGAAGACTCTTGAGAGTTCTTTGGACTGCAAGGAGATCCAACCAGTCAATCCTAAAGGAAATCAGTCATGACTATTCATTGGAAGGACTGATGCTGAAGCTGAAGCTCCAATACTTTGGCCACTTGATGCAAAGATCTGACTCACTGGAAAAGACCCTGATGCTGGGAAAGACTGAAGACAGGAGGAGAAGGGGACAACAGAGGATGAGATGGTTGGATGGCATCACTAACTCAATGAACATGAGTTTAAGCAAGCTCCAGGAGTTTGTGATGGACAGGGGAGCCTGGCGTGCTGCAGTCCATGGGTCTCAAAGAGTTGGACACCACTGAGCAACTGAACTGAACTGATTACTTTATATATTGGTATCTCTTTTTGGCATCTGTGTCTACCCTGTTAATTTGGAAGTTTGATTAATCTGAATATTTTGTTCTCTAATCATGCCAGAGAATAAAACATCTGTGAAAGCAGAATGCCTTTGTTCTGCTTCTGAAACAACCACCACCCTACTCCCAACTCCTTAGTAATGCTAAGGTCTATCCCCATCTCATCTGATTCAGACATTTTGCTGGTTCTTTCCCCACTTCCTTTTCTGTGAATCTTCTTTTCTCTTCATCTGATGCTGCCAACCTCAAAACCTGGTTCAAATCTCCCTCAAAGTTTTTATTATTGGCCCCATGCAATTTTTAATGTTTTAAACATACTCTCTAATCCAGTCTATATAATCTGGAAACTATATTACTTTGAACTGATTCTCAACATTTTGTAACTAATCTCTGGTCATTTTCCCTACAGTATTCTTTGTCTCTCTAACCTTATTAAAATTCTTTGCAGAGTGGGACCTCATCATTTGCTGTTTTGAATATTGAAACAGGGTGTGCTTGAAGTCACGTAGAACCAGTGGTGTGCTGGGGCTGGGCTGTGTCTGCTTGGGAGAGTCCATTGTGTGCAATATGCTCACAGTCTCTTCTCAACTCAATTTTCAGTGACATCATGCTGGTAGCTTGAACTTGGCCATTGTAGTATTTATACCAGGGAAATTAGCAAATGCTACAAATCAAGGCTTTGTTTTCCTCCTTTAGGAGAGCCAGTTTACCAGCAGTGTCCTTCAGGACAGCAGCCTCCATCACTTGGGAGCCTGTTAGAAATATGAAGTCCAGGATCTCACCTCTCACTTCCTCAATCACATTTTCGCATTTTTTTTTAACAAGGGCCTTGAGGGATTTGTTTGCATCAAAACATGAAACAAGGAACTTCTAAAATCACTCCTTAAAATCTAGAATTGATTCACTATATATAGATGGTGCCCCATAAGTTTGTTACATTGATTGAAATCTACAGTGAGAAACTGTTTCAGTTCTCAAGGCTGCTTGCCAAAGGCTGATATGTATTTGTCCTATTTACATAGCTGTTGTTGTAAAACCATGATAATTTGTTTTTAAAAGTTTGAAATGGGACGATGTTCAAGAGCTGGAAGAAATCTGGGTTTTTAGTACTGAATTAAGGGCACACCAAACTAATAAAGGGAACTAAAAAGGGTCTCAGACATGAAATGTAACAGAGATTTGGGAAGGGCCAGAGAGACTCTTTTTTTGCTTTTACATGCAACTCTGATGAATTTTACAGTATGTAACACAAATCAAAGAAACCTTGAAACCATGGGCTAATATTAGGAAAGCAAGTATAGCATCACTTTATTAATGGCTTCTCCATTGCAGCAGAATATTTAATTTAATTCAACTAAACATATCCAAAATATTATCACTTGAATGTATTTTCAATATAAAAATTGAGATATTTTACTTTTTTTGGTTGCTAGATTTTTTGAAATCTGGTATTTACCACACACGTCAATTCAGATCGGTCATTTTTCATGTACTCAGTGGTTGCATGTTGCTGCTGTTGCTGCTAAGTAGCTTCAGTCGTATCTGATTCTGTGAGACCCCATAGACGGCAGTCCACCAGGCTTCCCCATCCCTGGGATTCTCCAAGCAAGAACACTGGAGTGGGTTGCCATTTCCTTCTTCAATGCGTGAAAGCGAAAAGTGAAAGTGAAGTCACCCAGTCGTGTCCAACTCTTTGCGACCCCATGGACTGCAGCCTACCAGGCTCCTCTGTCCATGGGATTTTCCAAGAGTACTGGAATGGGGTGCCATTGCCTTCTCTGCTGCATGTTGCTAGTGACTACTATGTGGATAGTGTAGTTTTAGGCTATTTAAGTGCCTATCGTTTGGGTCTCAGCTTAGTCTCTCCTTCCTCCAGGATGCCATCTCTTTCTGCCTTCACACACTGTTCGTAAGGTGCCCCTTCTCTGTCTCTTTCCATCATCATTGCGGATCTCTGTGTACAGAACTGAGGGGAAGGGCTGTGTCTCCTTCCACCATTAAATCTTTACTACTGCACCTGCCAGTAGGTACCAGGTACATATTTGCTGGACAAGTGAGCAATCCTAGGTCACTAGTTAGTTGCAAAAGTTGAACAATAATGTCATGTGTGNCCAACACCACAGTTCAAAAACATCAATTCTTCAGCGCTCAGCTTTCTTTACAGTCCAAGTCTTACATCCATACGTGACCATAGGAAAAACCATAGCCTTGACTAGATGGACCTTTGTTGACAAAGTAATGTCTCTGCTTTTCAATATGCTCTCTAGGTTGGTCATAACTATATAGCAGAACACAGAAAAACAAAAAATGAAATCTCCACATGCTAGAAACAGAAAATAGAAAAATGAATCAGGAACAGGACGCTAAGTCTGGTATTTACATGGACATTAAAGGCCAGAATCTGGCCCAGGAAAACATGTGCATGGCTGGCATCAGAACTGGGATCCTTGTGCAAAACTGTCAGAACCCCTGAAAGCAATACAGAAACCATGAAGGACCCAGAACATCTCTGCCAGCAGACCCAAAGTCACCAATGGAAATAAGCCAACAGCCCCACCCTGTGGGTAAAAAAGGAGTCTTCTAGGAATATTAGAACCCCAAGACTGAGCGATTATGGGAGTGGGAACTGGATTCTTATTACAGTTTGTGCTCTGAAGAACTAACACACAAAATAATTTGGAATAAACGTCTTAAAAGTACAGATAGATATATCAGTGGAAATCACTCCAACGTGGTTTTCAAGATCTCCAGAAAAGATAATTTCCCCTGAAAGAAAGCTCATGAATGATAACCCTAGAACAAAATAGAACACTCAACATGAAAGACAGTTCATAAGACATGAGGAACTAGCAACAGCAGAACAATATTAAAGGGAGTTTACAATAAGTACAGTATTTAAACTATAAAGGAAGAATTTTCATCTGTAAATTAAAGCCAGAATGTTATGAAAGGTCTCTGAAACATCAAGTTACACTACAGCCATTAAATTTAAATTGCAGGAAAATGATTATAAAGCAGATAAGTCATATTCAAATACAAACTCAAAGGTAGAACAGAACATCTCACTAGCATGTTGGAGAAAGATAAAACAATGAAGGACATAAAATAGAACTCAGGGATCATGGAAATTCCCATATCTGCCTCACAAAAATTCCACATGTATGAACAAAGATTGGATATATAATATCTAAGATGTAATGATGGAGAATACCCAGAAATAAGAACATAAAAGTCCTCAGGTTGAAAAACATCCACTAATAATCAAGTAGAATAACTAGAAATACTATGGGGGAAAATCTAAGTGAGGCAAAAATAATTGTGTCAAAGGTTTAGTGAGTAATATGACTGAGAAAGTCACTTGGGGTCAAATTATAGAGGATTTGGAAACCAGGCTAAGAAATTTCAACTTTATCTTGTGGGTGATATCAAATCTGTGGCTGGGCCACTACGAGAAAAGAAAGTAATGCTTTAAGATATTTTAAACAGGAAGACTGCAGTGATATTTTTCATTAAAGAAGATCTTTCTATCCAAATTTTTATAGTTTCTATTTTATATTTTTATTTATATTTTAAAGAGTCAAAAAGTCTTACCTAATATTCTGAAATGCTATTTCCAAACATTATGTTTACAAGGGTTATTAAATTCTAAAAATACAAAAAATGAAGAATCAAAGCAATACAAACAAAACCTTGAAGCCATTTTGTCTATATTTAATGACCAAATCTTTTCAAACCTATTGCTTTCAATAATCTCTACAAAGGAAAACATTCATTCATGTAGTTGTTAAAAAAACAAGGTGACGGCCAAGTACAGGGCCAAGGTCTGAGGAAACTGAGTTGATGAGCCAGCCCCTGACCCAAGGTGCTCTCTGCAGTGGGGAGACAATCAAAACATCCATTAATACAACAGTGTGGGAAATTCGCTGCCAGAGAAAAATGCATTTCACTGCTATGAGAGCCAGGGTGGAGGACTCCTGAGTAAAGCAGCAGAAGTGGAGGAACATTCTAACAGTAGGTTATGCTGAAGCTGCCTCTGAAAAGTTGGGTTAGCCAAGCCGACAGCATTCTGTACCTTCAAGGCATTACAAGTGCGAGTCATCTGTTATGGCTGAGGCACAGGCAACAAATGAAGGTGTCTCGAAAATGGAGCAGGAGGGAGGGAGGTAGAGGCTGGTCATAAAATGCTCTCTAAGTGCCATTCTATAAAGTTTCATTTTATACTGAAGGTGATAGGAAGTCAATAAATACCATGGAGGAAGAAAGAAATGCTAGGACTGGATTTGTGTTTGAAGCATGATCACTTTGGGAGCAATATGGCGGGTGGATTACAAAGGGAACGTGAGATAGGGAGACCAATTGGAAGAACAATAAAATCATCCAAGCAAGAAATGTTGAAATCATCAGCTAAGTCTTCTGAACATTGTAACTGGAGAAGCAAATGTTTTTGTTTTTGTTTTTGTTTTTGTTTTAATTTTCTTTTTTTTACTTTATTTTACTTTACAATACTCTATTGGCTTTGCCATACATCGACATGAATCCACCACAGGTGTACACTGGAACTGTCTAGCAAATGAAATCTTAAATGGTGTGAAACAAGTAACTGCCGAGCTGGTGGAGGTGGAAGTGGAAGCCATGAGTTGCTCTGCTCCACCCTCCCCTGCATCCCACAGCAGCTACTGGGGTCCCTCCAAGAAACACAGTGTGAAAATGTACATGCACAGAGAAGGAGCATCAGTGTTTCGACCCATTTTATTTAATAAACTCTTCTAGTGTCTCGTAATCTGTAGTGTCATGCTGCTGTTTGTTATCTAACATAAATCTCTACAAGAGTTCATAAGAATCCTTGCTTTATTTCTTTAGGTATCAAATAAACACTCACTCAATGAATCTCTCAGTGTGTCTCTGACCTCTGTAACCATACATCAAGACCCAGTTAACGGTAGTCTTGAGTAAGTAGACATTCTGACCCTCGACTTCCTGCATCAATGGGAGAGTGACAACTCTGGATCCAGAGTGCATGAACAATGCAGCAGTGTAGATCTCGCTTATTCTCATACTCTATCCTCTCCTGTAGAAGAGTCATCCGCCTGCGCCTTTTAAATCTCCAGCATTATTCTTGATTGTGAACAAATATCAAGAGCTAGCCATGACTCAGTTTTGAGCTCCAGACTTGCAGTTACCACTGGACATACTTCATCAAGCTGCACAGGTACCAGTACTGGCCAAAATGAACTTTATCACTCTTCACTCCACAGCTGGGCCTCTCTCAGTTTTACTAAGTTGAGTACACTGGCAACACTTAGTACTTACGTAGTAATCATCCTCTGTCATTCCTCTCTCCTCCCCACAGGTGCTTCTACCACCTGAAGACCACTCATGCTGACTGTGTTTTCTCTAGTCCCATGTGCTTAGTTGCTCAGTCATGTCCAACTCTTTGTGGTCCCATGGGCTGTAGCTTGTCAGGCTCCACTGTCCTTGGAACTTTCCAGGCAAGAATACTGGAGTGGGTTGTCATTTCCTTCTCCAGGGGATCTTCCCAACCCAGCAATCAAAACCACATTCCTTGCATCTCCTGCATTGGCAAGCACATTCTTTACCATCCCATAGCAGCCTTCATCTTGTCATCTGAACTTACTGTGGCAAAGACTGTGGCATTTGGCAAGAATTCCATCTGCTCTCCTCCATTTCTCAGCCTCCCATGATCAGGCAGAGCCATGTAACTTGTTGTGATTATATGAAAATGACACTTATGACCTTCATCCCAANGAACTTACTGTGGCAAAGACTGTGGCATTTGGCAAGAATTCCATCTGCTCTCCTCCATTTCTCAGCCTCCCATGATCAGGCAGAGCCATGTAACTTGTTGTGATTATATGAAAATGACACTTATGACCTTCGTCCCAAAGCATCCCAAAGAGCCATTGCACAACCTCTTTTTTAGTTAGCTTTTACCTCATTCTGGTGATGGAAAAGCTGTGTGTTCCAGATGGTGCAGCCAAAACACGGTGGAGCCTGAGCCCCTGAGTGACGTTGTGGGACAGAGACCCAGAGATCTGTGTAGAGCTCACAGAACAAGTGGGCAATACCCTTTGGTTGCACTGAGTTACTGAGATTTAAGCATCGTTTGTTACCACATGATGACTTAGCTTATGCTGACTAACACAAGATTGGTCTCCTCAGCTTCGGAACAGTCCTGCTTCAGTATTCTACACAACCTCAGAAGTGATCTTTCTAAAATGAATATATTAACGTGTTACAAGCACTTCACCTGCATGTCCTGCACAAAACTTTTCAGGAACTCACACCACCTACACCACATATTCCAAAATCTCTGGCCTGGTCTGTGAAGGGCCATGGTCTGCCACAGCTTGCCTTAACGGCCTCATGTCCCAGATCTACGGACACACTCCCTGAGTCGAGCTTCCTGCACATCCTCAAGTGGGCTGCTCACTTCTGGGCCTTGAAGTGTGTTGCTGCCTGCGTGTAACGTTCTCCCCCATCCTTACCCTGGTCTGCCTGGCAGACTTCGATCCCATATTCAGGACTCATCTCTGCCACATATTCCCTAGGGATGCCATTCTGACTCCAAAGGGCCAGAAAAGCCCCACTATATTCTGTTCTGAGCTCTGCAACCCACCACACAGAAGCTCAGTCCCTTATTTTCTTTCTTATTCCCTGTTCCCCTGCCTTTTGGGCTTTTCCATACTTAATGCTAATTCCCAGTCACACAGAATTTCTTATAAAGAGTGCCATGAAAATAACCTAGCAAAACAAAAATTAAACATAGAAACCAATGCTAAAGTTTTTGCTAACTACATTTCATAAGAATGTAACAGGTTGCTTTCCTTTCTTTTCAATTCAATTTATTAAAAATAGGGAACATAGATAACACAGGATAATTTCATATACATCTAGATATTTGGTTAATTTCTTTTTAATGATGAGCAGAATTATATAGAAAGGAATCTGAAGAAAGAGGAATTAAGTGGAGATATGATTTTATCTATCTGACTACAATTTGCTACTGATGTGCAAAGCAAAGCTCAAGCAATTATCATTATCTATATCTGGGAGCTTCCCTGGTGCCTCAGATGGTAAACAATCTGTCTGCAATGCAGGAGACCCGAGTTCAATCCCTGGATCAGGAAGATCCCCTGAAGAAGGGAATCATTACTTACTCTAGTATTCTTGCCTCGAGAATTCCATGGACAGAGGAGCCTGGTGGCTACAGTCCATGAGTTGCAAAGAGTTGGACACAATTGAGGAACTAACACTTACACACATCTAAAATTTAACTCTCACAACAATGCTTTTGGCTTGGTAATGAGTAGATGTGCTTTTAAAAAACTTGAATATTTTCTATTCTCTTAGTCATTATGAAATTTAAAATAACTTATTTTTAAAAATATAATAATTTTGTCAATTTTTGACCCATCACAAAAATATGTAATGCTTTGTCATGAATATGTGTAGAAAATATGTCTTAGAAAAATAAGTTGATTCATTTTTGCCTTATTTCTGACCAACCAATTAGTGGAACTATAACCATGAAATTGATTCTCCTTCTGCTTTAATTTTCTGACCAGACACTTCTAAGGATTTCTTATCTAGGGATCCTTAAAATCACTTGCTTTTCAGCAGCAAAATGGGAAAGCCTGTGAAACTAAAGTCTTTATGGCTTAATAATAGTCTAAAGAATCAAAGGTCTATGAGTTTAAAAATCCTTCAAGTGTTTTGACTCTAAAACAAATGCATATAAAACAAAACTTTGAAAAAATACAGAGAGAGGGAAAAGACCAATTTAGAAATTAAAATCAGTTGAGGGAAGAGACCAATCTAGAAATTAAAATCAGTTGAGGTAAAAACAAATTTAGAAATTAAAATCAGTTGAGGGAAAAGGCCAATTTAGAAATTAAATCAGTTGATGCCTACTAATTGGTCATGGAATCACCTGACATAGTGGTGTATGAAGTCACTCTTTGCGACCTCGTGGACTGTAGCCCGCCAGGCTCCTCTCTCCATGGGATTCTCCAGGCAAGAATACTGGAGTGGGTTGCCATTTCCTTCTCCAGGAGATCTTCCCAACCCAGGGATCAAACCCGGGTCTCCTGCATTGCAGGCAGACGCTTTATCCTCTGAGCTACCAGGGAAGCCCAAGAAATAGCAGTAGAACTAGTTAAAATTAAATCATAACAGAAAGTGATATCTATTCTAAATCTAATCGAATTTCCCCTCTGTGGGGATAAGGCAGGGACAGAAGCAGACTCAAATGGTCAAATTGTCTTTACTCTTTATTTCTGAACTCTGATATTCGCCTATCTATTTGTGTTTATAGATCCATGTTCTTTCTTTTATTAAGTGACTGTCTATTGACCAACTGTATTGGATAAAACATTGGAATAGACCCCTTCAGCCTGGATAACATGTGACCTAGTTCTAGGTTGAAATTTATAGGCATTTTTAATATATTAACACGTAAAGACTTATATTCTCCAACACTCAACTACAGTCATGCAAAAGAAATGCCAATGATCCCCAGTGATTCCCTCTGCCCACTCTCCAAGATATGCCTCATTCTCCACGTCTCATCCATTTAACTGTAATTTACAAACCTTTTCATTAGCTTGGACCATTTTGGCAGGGATTTGATTTGGCAGCTTAATGTAAAGGCTTTTTATGCCCTTGAAATGTAATGTAGTACTCTGTAGACATATTACCAGCTTTCATGATCCATGTGAAATATTTGAGTGCAAATGTAAACACCCTGGAAAAAGACGGAAGGACAAAGGAGCAGAACTGGAGAGAGAGAGCATGTCCACAGCTCTCTTCTCTCATTCTGAAGTCCTGGCACATGAAAGCGCCTTGTGCAGGGTGAGTGCCAGCTGGCCAGCAGCACCTCTGACTGCGGAGGCAGAGGCCATTCCACAGAACCGCATCCTCTCTAATCCTACAGCTTATTATCCAGTCCCCTCACTTGGCTGTCCTTATGCTCTGTTTTCCTCATTTCAGTACAGAGGAACTCAGTGTTAAAAGTGTTTTATGCATATCACATTGACTTTGTTTTATCCTGATTTACACTTCTCTCTCTCTCTCTCTCTCTCTCTGAGGAAAATGGCTTAGGTCTGATTGTCTGATTTGTGTCCATGAAACTCTCTGTTCTCTGTCAGGTCACTTAATCCCAGGGAGGTTCATGATAGGTGTCTATGTGCTGCTTCATGTTATTCTGTACCCTGTCACCTTCATTTCCTCTTGGAATCATGTTTTGTTGGTTCTACTTCAAATTAGGAAATGGATTGCTCCCCAGAGTATATGACATCATTGAATTTTTAATGGATGTGACATGGAAATTAAATGCTTTTAAACCCTTCTGAAACAGTAGTAGGATGGATCCATTACCACACTGATTCCATTTCTTGTAGAACATTTAATTTAAAAATTTGTAGCAACATGTCAGTAAGTGGCAGGCTTCCAGCTACGGCTTTGTGGAAACCACCGTCTGGAAAGAACTGTGTGGACAGAAATGGAAGACACTCTTGTCAACCTGACCTCCTCTTGTATATGACACAAGGGCTCCTGGAGGACAGAGAACTACCTTTTTCCTTTGCCACAGCCCTAACACCTGGCTCAGGATCTAGAGCATAGTGGGTGCATAATAGAAGTTAACCGAAAGAGTAAAAACTGATGGAACACATATAACTTGAATACTCACTTATGGGTGGCAAAAATGATGAGTTTTTTTTTTTCATTTTCTCAAGGCAAATACCTTAATATGATAAAAAGCTTTCTTTTTTTCCTTTCAGAAAATGAGAATACATGATTGAATAGTTTCCATCTCTCTGATCTTTCTGGATAAAGTGTCCTTTGGCTACCTCTCTGACCTAATTCCCTACTGCTCCCGCCCCTACTCAAAATTAATTCCAGGCCCCTCGCCTCTTTGCTATTCCCTGCAAACATGCCAAGAACACTGACACTCCAGAGCCTTTGTTCTTCCTGTTCTCCTGTCTGGAACTGTGCTCCTTCCAATATCCCACTGGCATGTTTCCTGGCTTCATTCAGGTCTCTGCTTGAGCGTAACTTCAGAGATGTTGTCCCTAATCACCCTAATTAAAAAGCATACATTTTCCATCACTTTCTATATGGTACTTGTTGTCATGGGACATCATATATATTTATTTTCTGTTTCTGCCTCTAGGACATTGACTGCATAATATCAGAGACTTATCTATCTTATAGTATATACTCTGCATCCAAAATAGTGCCTGTCAATAAGTACTTGGTGGACATATAAATAAATGTATATGTTTTCAGTTGCAAGATATTTAATGAAGAGGTAGTATCTATGTTGGGAAGAAAACTAGTCTGTGGTGAGAAGGATTCTATTTACCACTTACTACTTGCAGCCCTGAGACTTGTAAGAGAATGAGAGTGAAAAAGGTAAATAATGTTTTGAAATTGTTATGAATGTATGTTCAACTTTTTGTACTCTCTGAAGGGCCTCAGAGACACTCAGACACATGCACATGTTTGTTTGTAAGCTACCTGATTACCTGCTGGACCCACTAACTTGCACTAAGTAATCAGGCAGCTTAAAGCAAATGTGTGAAACATACTACATTCTAAACTGGGGACCATCAAGAATTGTTATCACTGTAAAAATGTGTATGTTTGTATATGTCTGTGTGTTGTATATGCTATTCATTTTGTTACAACAGAGTAACAATTTTTAAAATACTTCTGAGACCCTTTCAGAGAGTACATAAGGTTTAACATACTTTCATAGTAATTTCAAAACATTATTTACCTTTTTCACTATCATTCTTTTACAAATATCCATTGGAGTTTTCCAGAAGCCTAATGATGTATGATGTCATAATAGATAAAATGAAGAAATTGATGAGAATCTAGTGTATCCTACTGAACTGAACTGAAGAGATTTGCAGAATAAAATATCAAACAATAACACTCTTTGAAAATTATAGTTATTCTTCATGAAGTATCTCTTATTTGTACTAACATGAAGTGATTTTATTGTCTTTTAAAATGAGTAATAAATACAGATTTTTAAAATTTATCAGTTTTAATTTCTAATCTGATAAACATTGATGGGTATAGCTCACATTAATAAAAGAGTCTTGAGGTTCTCAATAATTTTTAAGGTTGAGAAAGGCTCCAAAGATCAAAAAGTTGAACAAACACTGAAAAAAGGTTCAGGTAAGTATTTATTAACTACATATCATAGAATTTAGCTACAAAATATAAATTCTCTATATTTTTAGAAGTCTAAAAGTTACTTGTCGAAAACTTCAGAAAGAGATTCTTATTATAACTTATTAAAATGGTTATTTTACATGTCTAAATTGATTTTCAGGTGTCTCTATGGTAAAACACTGATTTGCTAGAGCTTATTGTTATCTTTAACACACCTGTATTCTTCAAAAGAAGTTATTATTGTTATTATTACCATTTTTCAGAGTCAGAGGCCAAGCCTAGCAATATCATTGAAAGCAAGTGTTGGCAATTGTTTGTTTGAAAAGGCCAGGTTATAAATATGGTCATCTTTGCAGGACATGTGACTTTTTTCTTCAAATGAAAGAAGCCATAGGTAACACATCCAAATGAACATGGCTGTATTCCAGCAAACCTTTACTTATGAACACTTAAATTTGAATTTCTCATAATTTTCATGAAATCTTGTTCTCCTTTGGCTTTATCCATGTCATGAAGTATTATTCTTTGATTTCTAATCACCTAAATGCCTAAAAGCGTTTCTTGGCTCACGGGCAGTATGAAAACAAGAGGTGGGTTGAATTCGTTCTGCAGGATGCAGTTCGCCAACTGCTGATCTAAAGTATGTTCTGCAGGACTTTAATCCTTTGAATCCTCTGTGACAAAGGGTTCCATGTCTAAATTAGTTTGGGAAATGTCACTGTGGATATTTAAACTGTATGCTGTAATTCAAAGTCTCTGAAATATCCTTCAAAATTTGCTTTTGTTTCATTCAAACCTAGTGGATCATAGAAACATTTTTTCAGTTAACACTTGTTATTTCCCTCAAAATATTCTCCATAGAATTTACATTGGGAATTACTGCTCTTAAGGATTCCACCTCTTGAGAAACCTGTATGCAGGTCAGGAAGCAACAGTTAGAACTGGACATGGAACAACAGACTGNGACTCACTGGAAAAATCTGATGGTGGGAGAGATTGAGGGCAGGAGGAGAAGAGGACGACTGAGGATGAGATGGCTGGATGGCATCACTGACTCAATGAACATGAGTTTGGGTGAACTCTGGGAATTGGTGATGGACAGGGAGGCCTGGTGTGCTGCAATTCATGGGGTCGCAAAGAGTTAGACACAACTGAGCGATTGAACTGAACTGAACTGAAGCTAAGTTTAATTACCCTTTGTTTTTCTAATAAAGTTAGACTAAAAATTCATTTTTGGTCATAAGTAGGGAAAATACACTCTTGCCATACACTATATATTATATATCACATCTAATTCAAATTTTGTATAGCAGAAATTTGTTAAAAATTGTTTAGGTCTTGGATGAGAATTTAAAAAATCAAGTAGGAAACTTTAAGATAAAGAAAAAAAATGAATGTTTCTTCTATTACCATTCAAATTGATATCCTTAGTGAGAATAGGAATGTACAAGATGAATAGGCTGATACTAAGTTGGCCAAAATAAATATATCAATAGAAAACTGTCATTCTCTCCTCAAAGAGCATTAATGTTATTATTGGTTTATTATACCTACAATTTACTGATCATGCTAATTTACCAAGAGATGTAGGAATAATCATTTTTACATAGGGATTCCTCAGACTGGGAAACTACTGAATAAGGTTGGTATAGGGAAAACAAAAGAGGTCTAGGACTGAAGATTTAAGTTTAAACTCACAGATCAGATGGATGAGGATTCACTGGTAAAACAGAATGAGCAAGTAGAGAGTTCGTGGAAATTTGAGGCTCTGATGTCATGAGAACTAAGGTGGTAAAGTTTTCCACTGGGATGGAATGATTTGGTTTGTTATACTTTGTTAGGAGGTCAAGTGATATGAAATGTTAATAATGTGTGCTGGACTTAACACTGATCAGAGAATTGATTAATGACTTTGGTTTACCCTTTCAAAGGAAGGTTAATTAGTAAATGCAAGCTAAGGAAATGGAACCATTGAGTTGAGACACCTGTTTTCTTTCTATGTTATTTGCTGTGTGCAGGTAAATAAAGAGTAAGGGTTGTAACTGGAGGGAATGAAGAGATGTTTAAAATTAAAATACATGTACATGTGTAAATACTGATAAGAAGGATCAATTAGAAAAAGAGACGAGAGTAAGGATAACAGAAAGAAGAGGGATGGAATTTAAGCATGGTAGGGTGCTTGGCCCTGGTGGCAAGGAGGGTCCCCACCTCCACATAAGTAGGAGAAGCAGGGAACAATGGGTAAAAAGGAAGATAAACTTTTATGGTGAAGGATTGTTGGATTTAGGAGACTAGAACCCCATCTTCTTAACTTTTAACCGTGTGCTCTTCTACATAATAATGCCTAAGTATAAACTAAAAATGAAACTTTCAGGTTTAAAATAACTTCATTTTACAGTGTTCATAACCCTCTCCTTGTTTGCCCTTCTTATCCCTCCCACTGCCCTTCCGAGTTCCCCTTGTCTCCAAGGGACCAAGAACAATGAACTCTATTAAGGCTGTTAAATAGAGTCAATAATCAAAGCCCTTTGTGGACTTCTGTAGTGGTGGACACATTTGCCAGGATTCATAACCACAATCAGAGAGCAAGAACAAAATCCATATGTGGATTCTTTGAGCAAGAACAAAATCCATATGTGGTTGCTTTATCAGGCTTAAATCAAAAAGAGGGGGAAAAAAGCTCTGAATTAAAGTACACACGTCAGTCCCCATTCTAGTACCATTCTAATTTCACGCCCTATGTCTGTGTATATTATGATAGCTTTGGCATTGGAAGTATCTAGTAAGTGAAATTGTTTGTGCTTTGAAAAGGGGATAGGTAGGGATATGGAAAGTTAAAGACTAATTGTTTCTACCAAGCAGGAAAAAAACCTGGTCTGCTATTTTTCTCCTCATTTTAATTTTACTTATAAATTAGTTTTTAAAATCACAACAAAGTAGACAAGTAATCCTTTATGATACAGCACAAGGATTAAGAAATCATATGTTACTCTGGTATACTTAATGTAGGAAACAAGTTCCTCTAAATGAGACTAGGTATCAGGCAAACAGTTTCATTACACAGAAACATATTTGGCCTATAGAATTTTATATTTCCATGGCCACAAAATTTTAAGTTGGTATAAAGAAAGCTGAGTGCCAAAGAATTGATGCTTTTGAACTGTGGTGTTGGAGAAGACTCTTGAGAGTCCCTTGGACTGCAAGGAGATCCAACCAGTCCATCCTAAAGAAGATCAGTCCTGGGTGTTCATTGGAAAGACTGATCTTGAAGCTGAAACTCCAATAATTTTGCCACCTGACGTGAAGAGCTGACTCATTGGAAAAGACCCTGATGCTGGGAAAGATTGAGGGCAGGAGGAGAAGGGGACAACAGAGGATGAGATGGTTGGATGGCATCACTGACTCGATGGACATGGGTTTAGGTAGACTCCGGGAGTTGGTGATGGACAGGGAGGCCTGGTGTGCTCCAGTTCATGGGGTCGCAGAGTCGGACGCGACTGAGCAACTGAACTGAAGTGAAAAGTAAAATTTTTAAAAACATTCCTTTGCTTATCCATCTACAACTTTATATTCTACTGAAAGTTCTTTAAAGGAGAATTTTTTTAGTAAATTGACCTATTACAAATTTTTTATTTTTCAGGCGAATAAAGCAGAAGTATCAACAGTAGTATAGGATTCAATGTAACATCACAAGCACTTGACACATGATAGCCTCATGATAAATTCTTAATAAATGGATCCATCTGAGAATTCAGGCATGTAATCTACTCTATCTGTGAAATTCACTATAGAAAAGGACATCATCACCAAGTCAACTTCAAATATTCAACAAAACAGTATATGATTATAAATTAACTACTATACAAACGCAAAAAGTTATAATAATCCAAAGAGTTCTTGAGAATTTCTAATAGTGTCAATGAAAATCAACTGGGGAGAGGCCAGAGTAATCACTTGGTTGGCATTCTAGAAATGCCAGAATTGTAGAGGGCAATGAAACATCAGCCAAAGGGAGAAAAATCCATGCTTAACGATTTACCTTCAGTTACTGAAAGTAACTGTTTTTTTTTTCCAATTTCATTTTCAAATGAAAGGAAGATAAAATACCAGAAGTCCATGAACTCTGAGATAAATAAAATTTAACTTTTCACTGCAAGTGTTTAATTTAAACTTGAAGTATTTATTATACATCTTCTGACAGTTTTTAATTTAGACATGCTAAATAGGAATTTCAGTTTTCAAACAATTTGCAAATTTAGACTTTAGAACTAGCACCCAGTTTAAACTTGAGAGCACCAACCCCTCCTTCACACACACAGCCCACTCAGTATCACATCACCCTACTTTACTTTTTTATAACACGTATCACTATTCAAAATAAATGTTAGTTGACTAAATGGGTAGACATTCATTTTTTAAAAATTGAGGGAGGTGAGAGGGGGGTTCAGGATGGGGAACACATGTACACCCACGGCTGATTCATGTGAATGTATGGTAAAAACCACCACAATATTGTAAAGTAATTAGCCTCTAATTAAAATAAAATTTAAAAAATTTACTGAGACCCTATCATATTAAAATAACCATCTCTGTTTCTTAATTATAAAATGTGTTTATCAAATGATACTTCTAATTCAGGATGCAGAAAACCTTTCTTTTCTTTTGATCTCACTGTGTTGAAAATATAAACTGCAGGAACTTCCCTGGTGATCCAGTGGCTCCCAGCACAGGGGGCCTGGGTTCAATTCCTGGTCAGGGAAGTAGATCCCACAGGCTGCAACTAAGAGTTCATGTGTCACAATTAAGATGCAGCACAGCCAAATAAATAAGTAAATATTGTTTAAGTATAAACTGCATTATGTGATAAAAGCTGATTATATCAGTGGTATTTTGATAGAGCCACAATAGATTATAACACTAGTTTTAACGAAAAAATTTAAAAGCCATGTGTGCTCATTTTCGTAAGCCAGTACTATGTTAAGATGCTTCAGTAAGTCCTCCAGCTGGTCACTGTTGAATCTGGACCCCCACAAAATATTATGAGAAATGTGATAAATATCATACCTGCCTCATCTCTTACAATTCTCCTAAAAATCCTTTGTAATTGGTGCTAATATTTACCACTATTTCACTCATGAAGAAATAGAAGCTCAGAAACATTAAGTAACTTTCTTAAGGTGACTTGACTGTAATTCAAATCCACACTGCATCCCAATTCCTGCCTTTAATCTTTATATTATATGGCTTCTTATTAGGAAATAAAAGAAAGAGATGTTTAAATAATTGAAATATTTTTTCTCTACAGCCTCACTCTACTTCTTGATATATAGTGTTTTATCCATGTTTAAGAACCTGAAAGGTTTACCAAGTTCTTGGCTCCCATTCACATATCACTCTCTTTGCCTCAGAGCTAAAGTCTGCAGCAGCTCTCTTTAACTAGATTGACTGCACCCTTCCCTCCATCTAAACATATTGTTATCCTCCTCAACTTTTCTCAAGACTCCTCAGTGAAGGGATTCCTGAATAGCCTTCCCTGACTCCAGGGCAAAATAATGTCTGCTTACCACTACTGAGCACCAGCACACTACAAGACAGCGAAGGTTGGGTCTATCTTTGTTCTTCTCTCCTGAATTAGCCAGTAGTTATCTTCTCTACCTTATTAAATTGGAGATTTTCCCTGGTGGCGCAGATGGTAAAAAATCTTCCTGTGATGCAGAAGACCCAGGTTTGATCCCTGGGTCAGGAAGATCCGCTGGAAAAGGGAATGGCTATCCACTCCAGTATTCTTGCCTGGAGAATTCCAGTACAGAGTCCATGGGGTCACAAAGAGTTGGACATGACTGAGCGACTAACACTTTTCTTGAAAGTAAATATCCTGCAAGAAGTGGGTTTGTTGTTTTAGTCACTAAGTCATGTCTGGCTCTTTGCAATCCCATGGACTTCCCAGATCCATGGGATTTCCCAGTCAAGAATACCGGAGTAGGTTGCCATTTCTTTCTACAAAGGATCTTCCAGACCAAGGGATCAAACCTGCATTTTACTGCTGAGCCACCAAAGAATAGCCAGTAAGTGTTCCCAGTAGTTATTCGCTGAGTTCAGGTTGAAGTTTGACAAGTGATTGTATCATTCTGCTGAAAAGCAAAACTCTGTTGACAAGGTCACCAAATCCCTTCCCACTTCAGGCTGTTTGCTTTTACTGGCTGCTCCATATCCCTGTGCCACCTCCAAAACCAGGAAGCACATGGTGTTTCCTGTCTCTCCTGCTACCTTGCAGGAAATTCCATGCTTTGGGTCATCTGAGATTCACTGGCTGGACAGGCCAGCACACGAGACAGAGGAGGAGCTGACAGCAAACGCAGACAGTGGAGGGAATTTTTGCCTGACTCTCTCTACCCTTTTTCTGGCCCTCCTCAAAGTCATGTCTACATATATATAGTGATCCTGTACACCAATGTAGATTTTACTAGTCCATTTAGATGTAAAGTCGAAGATTAAGTGATATGAAATACTTTCACTTAAAATATTCATTTCTTCTTAAAATTCTTCAGTAAATTCTAAACTATCATTCTTCTAAAATAATGAGTTGCTTTGTAACAGAAAGGAAGATCATTCCTACTTTTTCATTAAAAATTAACAAAATTCCAACTCACTTTATCTCCATCAACAAGAAGAAACTGTTCATAGAAAGAAAGCAAATTAATTTGGAATCATATAGGGAAGAGTAAAACAGCTAAAATTCAGATAAATAGTGAATGTCTATTGTTCATTTATCCCTATATCAGTTCACACCACCCAAGAAGCAGATGTCAAGACAGGATAAGATGGGAAAGACATATGCTGAGAGAAATCCTTGTGAAAGAAAGAGGCAGAGGAGCTGGTGAGAACCTCTAGATTGTGTTGCAGCTTCTTATACTTTTCCTACTTAGATCTGAATGGAATTGCCAAAGTTTTGACAATTTTTAATGTATTTCTAGACCCTGATGCTGGGAAAGATTGAAGGCAGGAGAAGGAGGTAACAGAGGATGAGATGGTTGGATGGTATCATCAACTCAATGGACATTAGTTTGAGCAAACTCTAGGAGACAGTGAAGGACAGGGAAGACTGGAGTGCTGCAGTCCATGGGGCTGCAAAGAGTTGGACACGACTGAGCAACTGAACAACAAACAACAAAGCTTATTTTATTCCTGATTAATCAAAAAAATACCTAGGTAGTGTGCCTTAAAAACAGTCACATCTGAAATTAGTATGTGAATTTTTAAAATTGTAATTTCAAAACTAACATTCAGAAAATCATAGGATAGAAGTAAGTTTGAGTGCCTGGGACCCTTGAGGTCATGAAATTGAGTTTTCCACCCAGACAGACATGGTTATTCAACTTTTCCCTAAACATTACGCTTGTGAGGAAATAGCTTCATCACAGAGCAATCCAATTTATTACTAGAGAACTTTAATCATTAGAACATCCTATTTTATCTATTTTTATGTAGCTTTTAGGAAAATCTTATAACCTTCTGCCTAGAGCTTCAAGAAGAGACATTGGAAGAAAGTTTCTGGGAGCCTCCTTCTTCTCTGGCCTTGGATAATGAACCCTAGTTCATCTTACCATTTTTTCCATAATATTGTTTCCAGAATCATAAACACTTTAGTCACCCTCCTCCAGATGTGCTATTAATTTTCCAATATCCTTCCAAATATATGGCAGCCAGAACTTGATTGTCCAGCCAAATGAAGTGACTGGTGTTGAATACCGTGGGATGATCTAGTCTCTGTATTTCTCCTAATGAATTAAATTTTGGGCATCATATGTCACAGCATTGCTTCATGTTGAATTTATGCTTAATGAAAACCTCTAAACTATAAAATTATAAAATTAAATCCAGATAGAACTCCAAAGATGATCTTATCCTACATCCTCTTTCTCAGATAGGGAAATTAAGAATCTAAAAAGATTTGGTGCCAACAGTCACACAGTTAATTTGTGACATAAACAAGATTGAATTTTAAACATCTGAATACAATGTTTCATTTCGCTTTAAAAATTTTTATTTTTATGCAAAGTGCTTTGAGCTTGTTCTTCCTCCTCATTTTCCACTTAAGTAGTTAGTCTCTTAAACTAACTGCAAAATTTTCCATTTATCTTTCTGCATGTGATATTTATGGCTTTGTGGACTCCATGAAATTTCCAGTCACTGGGACTTTTTAAAGGATTAAATGAAGAAGATTAAGAAAAGCTAGTGAAAAACCTATAATCTTTGTATTAAAATGGTTTTCTGGTTTTTCGATGGGAAATGTTATTTAATCCCACTCACCTCTTGAGGGCAGCCCTCTGTACTGCTCTGTCTGGGTCAGTCCCTTCGTCTTGCTTGATCTGATAGCAAAACATCTAATATTAGATAATACTTCTCATTCACTTGTTAGCCACTGACTATCCTTGTCTTCATCCAGGGATCACATGCCACCCTAGAAACGACTTCGCCTCTGTTAACCTTTGAGTCCTTAAGTAATATCTCTTCCTACTAACTTCATTCAGTTGGATCTCAGCAATGATTGAGCATGATGTTTTATTAGTTCACTCCACCTTCCCAGAGGCCTGGGTCTCAATCCTCCCCAGTAAAATCTCAGAGTTTGGCACCATGAATTCATCAGTTTATCTCCACCTATTCATGCTGCTGCTGCTAAGTTGCATCAGTCATGTCCAACTTTGTGCAACCCCATAGACGGCTGCCCACCAGGCTCCCCCGTCCCTGGGATTCTCCAGGCAAGAACATTGGAGTGGGTTGCCATTTCCTTTTCCAGTGCATGCAAGTGAAAAGTGAAAGTGAATTCACTCAGTCGACTGAGTCCAGCTCTTCGTGACCGCATGGACTGTAGCTCACCAGGCTCCTCCATCCATGGGATTTTCCAGACAGGAGTGAGTTACCATTGCCTTCTCCACCTATTCATGTCCACCTACATTTTCTCAATTACTTGTAGCATGTCAACTATGTAAAGCACATATTAGCTGTCATCCTATTTCACTTAGTTCCTTGCTTTGGCTCTTTAAAACTATTGTCAAAGCTATGAATTTCTTCCAATTAATATAAAATATATATTAAATCAAAGAAAACCAATGTGTTATGCATACATCTTGAATGCATACATCTTGAATGTATACATTATAAATCTTTTGCATTCAATTGCAAACATTGACTTGTATTTCATAGTACTCTTGCTAGAGTTCCTTGCTAGAAGATACTGACGGGAGCTACCCTATAATAAGGAGAAGGAAATGGCAACCCACTCCAGTATTCTTGCCTGGAAAATCCCATGGACAGAGGAGCCTGGTGTGCTACAGTCATGGGGTCGCAAAGAGTCAGACACGACTACTGACTTCACTTTACCCTATAATAACATGGCCTGCAGAGCCCATAGGTTAAGGTGTCACGACATAATTCCCAGGTGCTAATTCAATGACTTCATTTTACCTACTGTGTGATTATTATTGTTAGTCTAGTTTATATTCCTGTTTATATTGCTAGTCCCTCACCAAGAATAGCATGGAGATTATTTTTTCCATATTTTGTGGCAACTATGGTTGAGAAGAAGAAAGAAAATGACCTGGATAGCACCTCCTCTCTCTACAGCCCCTCTTCCTTGCCTATGAAGGACTGAGTGTGTGTGAGTGCTCAGTTGCTCAGTCATGTCCAACTCTTTGTGACCCTATGGGAGGTAGCATGCTGGGCTCCTCTGTCCAAGGAATTTTCCAGGCAAGAATACTGGAGTGGGTTGCCATTTCTTACTCCAGGGAATCTTCTCAACCAGGAATCAAATCCACGTTTCCTGGGTCTCCTGCATTGGCAGGTGGGTTCTTTACCACTGGGAAGCCCTTATCAAGGACTGAAGTGAAGTGAGGTCGCTCAGTCATGTCCGACTCTTTGCGACCCCATGGACTGTAGCCTACCAGACTTCTCATCCATGGGGTCCTCCAGGCAAGAATACTGAAGTGGGTTGCCATTTCCTTCTCCAGGGGATTAGGAGAGGACAAAACTATTAAAATAAAAAAAGAAAATCATTTAAAAATTGTTTTGTAGCCTCAACAAACCATGGCAAGTTGAAATGTTATGTACTTCAGTTCTCTTTCACTTATCCATTCATCATCCATTTATGCATCCAAATCTATAAACAGAAATATTTTGAGAGCCCCGACTGGTCTCAGCTGTTTGATATAGTTAATTTAAGTGAATATCAGGGAGATATAACCTTTTAAAGCTCTGAAATTTATCAAAAATTCACATGAGAATTATGAGAATTTTGCCCTTGCTTTTAGAAAAGATGGTTCCTATGAAATATTTCAATTACTGGAGCCTGATATAGTTAGTAATCTCAGCTCAATGCTCTCTGCATTTGGTTGGCATTGCCTGGTATACCCTGATCTGCCCTGGTAGGCTAGTGTGGATTCTTCATTCTGACTTGGCTGATCCTTTAAGTAGAAGTGTTGCTAACCCCACACTATTGGTCCTTAGGAATCAAGAAAAAGTTTTCCACCGGTTGAGAAGAAGTCAATCACACATTCAAACACAAGAATCACAGAGGCATGTATCACTAGATGAATCCGGAAATCACAAATTTAGTTAATACTTACTTCTTGTAACAACTCAAGGCAGTCCAGTGCAGGGCAAAGAGCTACTTTGCCTGCATTCAGATCCTGGCTCTGCCATTTACATATTGTAGGATCACGTACAAGCTTCTTAAAATTTCTCTGTCTCAGTTTCTTTAAGACAAGATAGTAATAACACTTAATTATCAAGATGATTAACACGTTGATACACACATAGAACTTAAATAGTATATGGCAAATATTATGTTATTACAATTTACTCACAACCAGCTAATCATAAAAATGAAAACATAAACATATTCCATTATGTTCCAACATTGTAACTTGTGCATCCTGAATGGTGATACTGATATACTATCCATATACTTTGGTTTATAATTCCATGGTCTGTCTGATCCCAAACAATATTCAATGGGACAAAACAAAGGATTTTCTCTTGTTGGTGAAATTCTGGCATCAGGCCAGTGAAGGCATGAAATAACAGAAGCTGCTAGTACATGAATACAGTGTTTATTATTATGTATAAATTTGTAGGCAAATGAATGCCTCTGCTTCAGGGTCCAAGTTTCCAACTTTAATGCTAAGTGGGAAACTGAGACAATCATATGTTTGGCAGACTAGTGAAGGGCAGATGAGAGAGGTGAATTTTAAATAGCTTATTAACTCATTCAACATTTTCCTTCACTTGAACATGGGGCCCATTCTGGGCAGGCTTCAATAAACATTCACATACTCATAATAGCAATTAGAGAAAACATTTTAAACATGTTAGATTAACCTAAAAATGTAAAAATAAACAAAATCCCAACCACTGACCTTGAAACTACAAGCAATAGTTCATTATGCTTCAGAATCCCAAGTGATATATAAACTTAAAGTAGAGAGCTCATAAAAACCACAATAGAGAGGAAACAGCTGGTTAGCAGCTACACAGTAATGCCATAGGTTAGTTCTCATGACAATGAAAAATAAAGCATTTAATTAGAGCCTATATGCTCAACTTCTTATCCCTGGTTATTCTGTGGCTAAACAGGAAGTTTCTCCCCTGTTTTATTCCCTTTACATTTGGGCCCAGTCCTACAGCTTTAGATGAAAAGGAAAGACACAAGTATCAGCCACATTATCTTCTTTCTAAATGTAAACTCAAAACTCTAACTCATTCAAAGTAAATATGCACAGCACATCATAAGAGAAAGTGTTTTGTTCAGGGAAACCCAAAGAAAGCATGTTAATTATAACTTATATTTTCTCAGCACCTAACTTAGGAGGAGTTCAAAGCAAATGCACGTGTGGAAAAGGTCAAACTCGCCAGCCAAACAGGAAAGCTGTGGAGCTTCTTTTCCATTCTAAGTCATCCATATAAGGTGGGGTTTCCTTTTGTGTTTAAGTTTAGACAGCATCAGAAAAGTCAAACCACAGGAGAATGATGAAGGCTGTGCTAAAATGTGGCTGATGTTTATGTTGTCTATGCCTAGCACAACTCTTCGGTGGAAAGTCTGAATCAACTTCTCTGAGAACTTTATTACACGACCTCATCAAAAACTTTTATTGTTTAAAAAATTAGCACACTTGATTAAGCTCAGCTTGGTACCTAAAGAGCCAAATAAATCACGAGTTTCACATAAAAGGCTGTTAATGACAATTCTTTAAATCCTAAAAATGACAAGTAGAGTAATGAATTAGAATGCATTCTTGTTTCCTTTTGAGAATAAGGGAAAGTAACCATTTAACAGCATGAATTTAGGGGAACATCAATCCCAGGGAATCTGGGATTGATCCCAGATTTTTGGTAGGCACTTTGAGAATATAAAGTTAAATCTCAAAATTCAAGAAACTCTTAAGATACAGGAGCCATAGATAGTTTTTATAATC
>SJYV01024637.1:383351-409833 GCA_006410875.1 Neotragus pygmaeus | reverse complement strand
AGAGCCAGACATCTTGGAATGCGAATTCAAGTGGGCCTAAGAGAGCATCACTAAGAACAAAGCTAGTGGAGGTGATGGAATTCCACACAAAGCAACTTTAGTTCTGTGGTAGGAAAGGTCAAATATATTCACAGCCATGAAGGGCAATCATTACTCAACAGAGATGGGAAAGATAATTTGAAAAATGCTTTCAAGGAGGATGTTATGACAATAAGATAAGACCATGACGTGGAAAACAGTATGGCATGTAAGGGGAGCAGTGAGCTACACCATGTTATATATCAGTTATGTCTCAATAAAGCTGGGGGGAAAGGGAGCCAGTGAGTGGTCCAGTAGAGTTAAAGATGTGTTAGGTTCAGAATGATGACAAGCAGTATATTATTGGACCTGAAAGTGAGGATGTGAATTCCAACTCTATCACTTATGGATCTTGTGACATTGAATAAGTTATGCACATTCTCAAGCCTGTCTTCTCTTTAGTAAAGTGTATTATTAACTGTACATACTGCATACAATTTCTGTGAAAATTAAATGAGATAATCACTGTGATACTCATAAATGCACACAGTATGTCATATTCATCTTTATATGACCAGAAACAAGCAGAGTGCTTCAAATATAATAAGTGCTCAATATACGTTAGCCTCCCTGATTGTTATGAATTTTCAGGTAAAACTAGAGAGGTAGTTAGATCCACACCAGCAAGGCCATGACTGTCAGACAAAGGGGTTTGAACGTACACAGAAAAATAGAGAGCCACTGGTAGCTTTTGCAATCAGAGCATTGGCTAAATTAATCTATAAAACATATTGTAAGGAAACTAGAGTTAGGACTATACTAAGGAAACAGAAGAGAGCCTAATGTAGGTTGGTGCTTGTAAACAAGGAAAAGAGAAGAAAGGTAGAAGAGATATCTTGAAAGACTCAGCAGTAAGCCATAAGAAACTTAGAGAAAATTCTCTGTATCTTCATAAAAAACAAATGAAAGGACTGAATTCAGAAATGACTTGAGCTTAACATTAGACTGACCACTGGGTAATAAAACATTCTCTAGGGCTTGAATATCCTTAAGACATAAATTCCAAATAAATGAGACATTTATTGGCAGGAAGCTTCTATCTTAAGTGAAAAATAAATAAATAAAGCCAGGAAAACAGATAATTTCTATGACTTAGATCTAAATCTAAATCCTAAGGGAGACATTTATTTAATGAAGTAGTTAAGAGTGCTGACTGCCATACTGCCAGCATTCAGTCCCAGTTCCATCGCTTTCTGGCTAGGCAGCAAGTTATTTAACCACTCCATGCTTCAGTTTGCTTTATCTGTGAAATACTTGGACCTACTGGTATTTAATTAATGTCAATGTCTATTTCAAGAGGTTTCTTTAGGATTAATGACTTCTTACACCTTAAATGTGTAGGACTGTGCCTGATACACAATTAGCTACAAATAAATGTTAGTTATCTTAATTCCTAAGTTATTTCTGTTTGATCTAGGTGGAGATTTACTGGTGGCACATGGATACTCACAAATGCTATACAACTTCCCTGTGTCTTGCAAGGATTGATTCATATACTACAATGCACTTCTACTCTAATAAGACTGATTAGTTTGCCACTTCACCCCACCTGCCACATCCCAAAGATATAAGATTTAATAATCTTACATATAATGTGAAATATTATTCCTCCTTGCATGCATATTCATGTCATACAGTGAAAGAGCTCTAGAGACCAAGTATTACAGCTTCAGGTGACTGATAACAAACTATTAAAAACAAATTCCTTTTTGAGTTAAAAAATCTGAAAGACCAGGAGTTCCCTGGTGGTCAAGTGGCTAAGATTCTGCCCTCCCAATGCAAGGGGCACAGGTTCCATCCCTGGTCAGGGAAATAGATCCCACATGCTGCAACTAAAAGTTCACATGGTGCAACTGAGAACCGGAGTAGCCAAATAAATAAATAGTATTTTTTTAAAAATCTCGAAGATCATCAATGCTACTATGATTTTTTAAAGTGACATTTTCCAACACGTGTTACAGAACCAAAACCCATATTGAAAGTTTCTCCTATATATGAATTTAAATGAAAATGAAACAACTTTGTGTTGTCTTCTTGGTTAATGAATTTTAAAATAATGTAAAGTGTTCTGCTGTTTATCACCACAAGGCAGACATTTATTGTGTAACTATTGTATAAAGACATAAAATGTAGATAATGTGTTCATAAATAATGAAACATTATACTATTTATCACCACAAAAATACTATAAAAATAGAAAATGCATATCAATTCAAGAATTTTATATTACATTCTAATATACAAACTTCCCCTTGCTTGTCATAGGCCTTTTCAAGCCTTTGGCAATTGATTATTGTTTAATGATAGATGAGCTTTTCTAAACAACTCCTTAAATTGACACTATATTTTGGATCAATAAAGCATCTGCTGAAATTTTAACTACCCTGAATTATTACTTTAGTGTTGTCGTGGACATGCCAAATGAATTAATTCCTTCACCCCTATTGGGTATAAGCTAAATGCACTGGAGGCTTCCCAGGTGGTTCAGTGGTAAAGAATCTGCCTGCCAATACAGGAGACATGAAAGACGCAGGTTCAGTCCCTGGGTTGGAAAGATTCCCTGGAGCAGGAAATGGCAACCCACTCCAGCAGTCTTGCCTGGAAAATTCCATGGACAGAGGAGCCTGGAAGGCTGCAGTTCATGGTATTGTAAAGAGTTGGACATGACTGAGTGACTAAGCACAGACATAAGTGCATTGGAAATCCCTGTTTCTTGATATCTGAAAAAAAATAAGAAAGGAAGAATGAGTGACAGACTTTAAAAACATCGTTCAGAAGGCTAACGAGTGAATTATTGCAAGTTACCACAATTTCAATTTCTAGGCAACTACTTTATTGACTAAACATTCTCCTTTAAAGCAAAATATAATTAAATGTATCTCGACCTGTTAAATGGATCTCAACCTGATCTCACACTGATCGGGAAGTGACAATCATGAATGCCAAAAAAGATCCATTGGAAGTAGGAGAGGGCGGGATGATCTGGGAGAATGGCACTGAAACATATATACTGTTATGTAAGAAACGAATCACGAGTCTCTATTTGATACAGGATGCAGGATGCTTGGGGCTGGTGTACGGGGATGATCCAGAGAGACGTTGGGGGGTGGGAGGTGGGAGGGAGATTCGGGATTGGGAGCTTGTGTGTACCTGTGGTGGATTCATGTCGATGTATGGCAAACCCAATAGAGTATTGTAAAGTTAAATTTAAAAATAAATAAATAAATAAATTTAAAAAAATAATAATAAATAAATAAATATACAAAAACCACTGAACTGTACATTTCCTATGGCTGATTCATGCTGAGGTTTAAAAAAAAAAAAAAAGGAAGTCTAGGTGACCTTTCCAGAAAGTATTTGTGTAGTGACTCTGTAAGTCAAACTAAAAGACCATTCATGATAATTTCATAAAACTACATCCGTCTAGATAAAGCCAACCATGTTTTTACATCACTTCATAATAGAAAGGAACATGATTAAATGTTCACACCTGTTATCCTCTTATTCATCTTCTTTATCAGCAAATAAAACAAAACATGAAAGAAATGAGCTGATCTTTAACCAGAGAAAAAAGAAAATACTCCGCCTTTTGCTTATCAGTACTGGCAAACATATTGCCAAGCTCTAGACTCAACGGGCCTTACAGTTACCTGCAGCTAATGGACAGTAACAACATTCAAATTCCTCCCAGCAGAGCTACCCAGATGCAATTTATCTCATTACCTCTTGGAAACTGTGTGCCTATGTTTCGTTTGCAGAGTCAGTTCCATCCCTCTTATTCTTCAAAGCAGGAAATTAGCAGAAAGCAGTGAGACTTAAAGAACTCAAGCTTCAGTTAGAATGCCCTTACATTCAAATCCCAGCAGCCCTATTTATTAAATGTTTGATACTGGGCAAGCCAGTTTTCTAAACCTCAGCTTTCCTCTACAAAGTAGATGCATGCAAAGGTTTAGCACATACCCTGGTCCAACATAAGCTCTTCAGTTCAGTTCATTTCAGTCACTCAGTCGTGTCCAACTCTTTGTGACCCCATGAATCGCAGCACGCCAGGTCTCCCTGCCCATCACCAACTCCTGGAGTTCACTCAGACTCACGTCCATTGAGTCAGTGATGCCATCCAGCCATCTTATCCTCTGTCATCCCCTTTTCCTCCTGCCCCCAATCTCTCCCAGCATCAGAGTCTTTTCCAATGAGTCAACTCTTCGCATGAGGTGGCCAAAGTACTGGAGTTTCAGCTTTAGCATCATTCCTTCCAAAGAACACCCAGAACTGATCTTCAGTAAAATTACTATTACAAACTAACTCCCTCCAAGGGAAAAAAAAAAAAGAAATATAGCCTCATCAGTTGTACTTAGTCAAGAGTGGTAAATTTATTTAGCATCAAAGGCATGATGATTTGTGAGTGGATAAGAGCTTTTGGGTTAGTTACTTCCAGTTAGAAGAGACAGCAGTAGAGAGATAAGCAAGGTCAGGATTCAGTTTTTAGGAGGACTGAATAAGATCTCCTGATCATTGTAGTCATTGTGTATATGTGCTCAGTGCTGTTGGACTCTTTGCAATTATGTGGACTGTAGCCCACCAGGCTCCTCTATCCATGGAGTTTTACAGGCAAAAATACTAGAGTGGATTGCCATTTCTTACTCCAGGGGATCTTCCCAACCCAGGGATTGAACCCATGCCTCCTGTGTCTCCTGCATTGATAGACAGATTTTTACCACTGAGCCACCTGGGAAGCCCTAGCAGCTATTAATTTTTTAAATCAGTTACATAAATGATCAAAATTATTCTAGCGGCGAGTATAGGAGAAGACACAGATGAAGAAGGGATTGAAGACTAGGGCCCAGTGAGAAGTCAACAGTAATAAATCAAGCTAGAGAACCTTAGGACCCAAACTAAGGCAATGAATAAAATTAAGTAAAATGCAAAAATCCTGATGCAATTTCAACACATTGCAGTCAGATTCTGAGTTCTTAGCCTTAGGTCTGTGGGAAAGATTTGTCTATATTATGTGAGGAAAGGAAAAAAGCAATGCTCATAGTGAAGTTCAAAGAATATACATATATATATAACTAAATCACTTTGCTATACACCAGACACTAACACATTGTAAATCAACTATACTTCAATAAAATAAATTTAAAAAATAGACCAGTACTCAATTGTTTCTTAAAAAATAATATTAATAAAGATAATAGGGTAACAAAATGATGCCTTAGTTATATATTCAATAAAATGAGAATAATAATGGAACCTGACTTATATGTTATTTTAAAGATTATATAAATTAGTATATGTAGAACATCAATGCCTGATATATTCTAAATAATTTTAGTTATTCTTAAAATAATGGTAGTGATAACATTCTTGTATAGATTATGAACCCGATAAGTAAATGACCATAGATTTCACCCTAGCATTCCATTCAAATCTTTATTGTTTTTAACACATAATTCTTAGAAAGCTTTAAAAAAAATCTTATTATCTGAGTAAAACAGGCAAAAAGAGCTAAGCATGAAAACTAATGAGTGCTAAGGAATAAAACAGGAAAGCTAGAAAGTAAAACACCATAGGAAAAGAACGCTGATGTTTATTAGGGCAGTTGCTTAATATATATAGATTCATGTAATCCTCAAATTTTTCATTCCCAAATTTATCACAAAGAAGATGTCGATCAGCAAATTAGGCACGGGGCCAAAAAAAAACCCTGAATTTAGAAGGAAAAGACAAACCAGAGAAATTCTTCTAGAACTCAGATCACAAAGGAAAAGAGATCAAAAATACATGCATATATATATATATAAGCCAATAAAAGTATAGATCANATCAGCAAATTAGGCACGGGGCCAAAAAAAAACCCTGAATTTAGAAGGAAAAGACAAACCAGAGAAATTCTTCTAGAACTCAGATCACAAAGGAAAAGAGATCAAAAATACATGCATATATATATATATAAGCCAATAAAAGTATAGATCAAAAAAACCCCCCAATCACAGTATCAATATAATAGGAACTTCTGAGTGAGAGCAGGGGAAGCATCGATATTCAAAGGAATAATAGGAAAAAATATTTTCTGATGTAACAATAAAAAGGCTTTTGTCTGAAAACTGAGAGTACACATTGTACTTCAGTTGAACTTCATGAAAACAGAACCACAGCTACATGAATCTAGACTTAACCCAGATTTTTAGGGACTGAAGTTCTACTAGTATGCATGGGCCTGGGCTACTAATAGGTGTGCAAGAGACCACCAAGCCAGTAGTGATTTGTGCAACAATCTCACACATTCAAAGCAACTCAAGCTCTTCCTAAAATGAGTTTGAGTTGTAAAATATATGTGTGTGTATATGTGTGTGTGTTTCCATGTACACACCCATGCACGCACACATTTTTGTTCTCAGAGGGAACAAAGATGGGGAAATAAAGACTGAGTATACCTTATTTTCAAGTAACAAAACCATTTCTTAAAAAAAAAAAATTCTTATCTGTAAGTGCAGTACCTATTCAATATGATAAGATTGATATAGAACATTTTTGATTGAACTTGGTGGAAGGAACAATTATTCATTGTGATTGATTAAGAATCAACAGCTGAAATAACAGATTAAACAAGAAAGACATTTATTTCTCCTGATTTTAAGCAGTCCTGGGCTGTTATGATCAGGTACTCAAATTCTATCTTACTGATCGACCATCCCTAAGGCTCTGCCCAAACCCCACATAGTACAAGATGGCTTACCACCATATCCACATTCTATGCAGCAGAACGGAGGAACATACAATTTCCTTTACGAAATTCACAACTTGTTGTTCAGAGGATGGTCATATAGCCATATGCCACTACAGAGAAAAATGAGAAATATAATATTTATCTGGTCAACCACATGCCAAAATAAAATTCTATGGAAATAGGGGGAAATAGATTCTCGGTAGACAGCATTACTTTACTAGCGTGTGAGATGAGTGCAACTGTGTGGTAGTTTGAGCATTTTTTGGCATTGCCTNAAAGGGGATGACAGAGGATGAGATGGCTGGGTGGCATCACTGACTCAATAGACGTGAGTTTGAGTGAACTCCAGGAGATGGTGATGGACAGGGAGGCCTGGCATGCTGCGATTCATGGGGTCGCAAAGAGTCGGACACGACTGAGCGACTGAACTGAACTGAACTGAGACAGCTACTACTCTCTAACACAGTTGTCTATCAAACTTTCACCTAGAGAATTCTGAGGCGCTTTTGCAAATGTCTCCAGGACACAGCACGAACACCTAAGTGACACTAACAGCACATTCATCCAACAACGGCAGTCAACACATCCTTAAAGAATGGTCCATGAGCATTTGAAAGATTGTGTTTTCTACCATTGTTGGGCCATATGTATAAAAGTTGGGCCATTAAATATAATTTTAAATAATTAAAATGGAAAAGATTTATATTCTCTGACCAAACTAGAGTTATGCTATATATCAGAAGAGGGAAATCTGTGAAAATCCCCAAGTATTTAGAAATTAAATAACAGCCTTTTGAATAACCCATGGTCAAGGAGAAATCACAAAAGTAATTAGAAAATATTTTTAACTAAATGACAATGAAAGCACAGCATGTCAATATTTATCCAATTCAGCTGAAACAGTGTTATGGGAAAAAAGGTATAACGTCAAGTGTTTACATTCAAAAGGAAAAGAGTCCTAAAATTCACAGTCTAAGCTTTCATCATAAACAACTTAAGCCAGTTAAAACTAAAATAGAGAAAAGAAAAGAATGAGAAATTGAGCAAAACAATCAATGAAATAGGAAATAAACAATGGAACAGTGAAATAAAAAGTTCAGTTGTAAAAAAATCAATATAGTTGATTAGCATATAGCTAGACTTATTTAAAAAATAAAGTATTAATACCATGAATAAAAGAGAAACATCACTACATGTTTTTTGGCTAGTAAAGGGATAATAATGGAATATGATAAAAAAAAAACAGAATGCAGTATTATCTATTTGCTTATTTAGATAAAATATAAAGGAAACTTAGGTTCAAGTGGCTTCATTAATAAATTATATCAAATATTAAGAAATAAATTATGTCAATACCACACAAATTTGCCTCAAAAACGTCTCAACTCATTTTAGAAGATTAGTATTTCTCTAACACCAAAACCAGGTAAAAGCATTACTGAAAATATTTTCTAATTTAAGTAACAATTACAGACCAAAATTCTCATGAATGTAGTTGCAAATATTCATAACAGAATATTACCAAATTTAACACAGCATTATATAAAAATGACAATACATCATAAATCGTTTATTGCAGAATTTCAGGGCTGCATAATATTTGAAAAATCAATAAATGTAATTCAACACATAAATAAAGGAAGAATCATAAAGTCATCTCAGTTGGTACAAAATCTAATACTCTTTCATGATAAAAACTCTCAATCAACTAGGAATAGAAAAGAATTCCCCTAACATGATAAAGGATTTTTGTGATTCTTACAAACTAGCATCATACTTAATGTTGAAATATTGAATACTCCCCTGCCACACAGCCCATAACTTGAAATGAGAAATAATGTCCATTTTCATCATTTCCATTCATGTTTTATTGGAGGTCCAAACCAGATCAATAAGGAGAGAAAGAAAAATAAAAAGCACGAGTATTGGAAAGAAAAAAGTAAAAGTAAAATGTCTTTGTTTTCAAGTAATGTACCAAATCCCAAGAAATCTACTAAAAGCCTACTAGATTTAATAAATCAATTTATAAAGGCAGCAGATTATAAAATCAATATAGGAAGTATTTGTTTCTACTTACTAGCAAGAAACAAGCACAAAATTAAAATTTTCAAATTTTTTTAGTACATCAATAACCATGAAATTCTTAGAAATACATAACATATGTGCCAGACTTGTACAAGCAAAACTATAAAAAATTGCTACAATAAATGAATGAAAAATTAACTAAATGGAGACATATACTATGTTCATAGATTAGAAGACTCAATGCTGTTAAGAGGTCAATTCTTTTCCAAGAGGTTTACCATTTCAGTGAAATTCTGGTAAATATTCAGACAGCTTTATGATAAAAATAGGCAAGGTGATTCTGAGATTTAAATCAAAATGCTAAAGACTTCAAATAGCCGAACAAATTTTAAGCACTTACTCTTTGATTTCAAGATTCATTATAAAGCCACAGTCATCAAGACAATACAGTATTGATTTAAGGACAGGCACATAGATCAACAGAATGAAGTACCCATAAAGGGGCTTTCCTGGTGGCTCAGGGGTAAAGAATCCTCCTGCAATGCAGGAGCCGCAGGTTCGATCACTGGGTTCAGAAAATTCCCTGGAGGAGGGCATGGCAACCCACTTTAGTATTCTTGCCTGGAGAATCCCATGGGCAGAGGAGCCTGGCAGGCTATAGTCCATAGGCTTGCAAAGAGTTGGACACTACTGAAGCAACTTAGCATGCATGCACATGTTCCATAAATGGATCCATACATACATGGTCAGTTGACTTTTAACAAACGTTCCAAAGTACTTCAATGAAGAAAGAATAGTGATTTCAACAAGGAGTTCTAGAAAACTGGATATTCATGTAGGAAACTGAGCCTCAACTCGTACACTGCAAACAAAAATGAATTTGAAATTGATCACAGACCTAACTATAAATGATGAATCTACAAAATTTAAAGAAGAAAGTAGAGAAGAGTTTTACAATACTTGGTTAGAGAATTACTAGACAGAACACAAAAAGCATACATCACTCCATATACAAACAGGAAAGTCTAAATTAAAAAGAGACAATTCCAAGTGCTGGTGAAGATGTAAAACAACTGAAACTCTCATACATTTTGGCTAGAGGAGCAAAGAGATATCAATTCGGTAGTATCTTGAGTGACCTCAGAAAATCATAAACAACTCTATGGAGTCCCTTCCCAAACTTTCATCTGGTACAATAGCCCCTCTACTCTGTGAGTTCCTGAAGCTCCCCTTTTCAGTTCTTAAGTAAAAAAGCTGGCACTTTGTTATCTCTCTCTGCCACTCAGTACTGTGACTGCATGCACCTCTGGACTCAGCGGCGGGAGGGCAGATATAGAAAAACAACAATAAGGGTTTACACCCTCTCTTGGGACCTTACATCCTCCAGTCTGAGAAGAAAGGTCCATTCCCCCAGAGTCTGAGGCACCTATAAACCTTCACTGACACCACTGCCACTCTGCCACTTTCCTGATCCTATACTTTGGACTAAAAACCTTTTGAAGCTCTTCCTGTTCAGTCCTCTATGGGCACTTATAGATTCTGGTTGCCTTGAGCCTAAGCTAAGGGATACCAGAGGAAAAAATGATGAATTTAACCACTGTTTTCTTCAAATTGTGGTCTCCTTCCCCACCACATCTGCTATCATTTATTTTTTTAGGATCTGCAAATACTTGTTCTATGCATTCAGTCCAGGATTTATAGCTGCATTCGGTGGGAGAGACAAGGTAGAATGTACTCTAAATGACTCTCACCATATTCACTCCATCTCTGCATACAGACTATGGCAACAAAGAACTGTGCTTTTATTAAGTATTTTAGTGTTGTTAAGTGATACTAAATTTTCATCTGAGAATAAAAACAATCTGAATATTCACCAAGTAAAACCATATATAACAGAAATAAAATTGTCCCCAGACAACACTATCTAGCCAATAAATATTTAATAAAGAGTTAAGAGTAGACCTTTTTTTGGCAGGATGTGGATTCTTCATCAGAAGTACACATAAATTTTTTTAATTGCCAAAATATGGTTTAATGGTCAAAATATAGTAAGTCACTTTGTTATATAATCAGTAAATTATTTTCACAGGTGGACTTAATAAACTCTTCACTGATGTAACATATGTAGTGTTTAACACCAACTGCTTAGTCAGTAAATGCCTCTCGGTGCCTCCTTCAGACATCATAGTGAAAAAGTGAAAGTGTTAGTCGCTCAGTAGCGTCCAACTCTTTGCAACCCCATGGACTATAGCCCACCAGGCTCCTCTGTCCATGGAATTCTCCAGGTCAGAATACTGGAGGAGGTTGTCATTTCCTTCTCCAGGGGATCTTCCCAACCCAGGGATTGAACCCAGGTCTCCCGCACTTCAGGAAGATTCTTTACCATTTGTGCTACCCAGGAAGCAGGTAAGTAAATGTTATTTCGAATTCTAGAGTAGGACTCTAAGAGGTGGAAGAGATGTGAGGGAGAAATCATTCAAATACATCTTCCAGTTTAGGAGCCAGGCAAGAAGAAAATTCTGCCAAAGGAGAGGCAATTCTTTTGACTTTCACCTTAACTGTTCTTCATTGATAATGCCAAGTGGAGGGGTCCTCCAATCCCTCATTTTGGAATGAGGCTCTCATCCCACGAAGCTGCTGGGTTTGTCCACCGTCTTGCCCAAGACCCCACCCCTCTGGAACAGCCCACTTTGACCCAAAGATAGTCAGTGTGAGAAGGGGGTTCTCAGGGGCAGGAATGGGGTACAAATCTTATCCCAATTCAAGAAAAATCTGAAGAGCAACCTAAACTCCTTGGGATGGCTGAAGACCACAGTTTCCCTTCTGCTCAAATCTGCTTCCGGTGTTGTGCTGCTGCTGCTGCTAAGTTGCTTCAGTCATGTCCGACTGTGCGACCCCATAGACGGCAGCTCACCAGGCTCTGCCATCCCTGGGATTCTCCAGGCAAGAACACTGGAGTGGGTTGCCATTTCCTTCTCCAATGCGTGAAAGTGAAGCTGCTCAGTTGTGCCCGACTCCTAGCGACCCCATGGACTGCAGCCTACCAGGCTCCTCTGTCCATGGGATTTTCCAGGCAAGAGTACTGGACTGAGTTGCCATTGCCTTCTCCTCCAGTGTTGTAGCTGAGACCATTCTCCAATAAACTTCCCTCAGATAAACCTTTATCTCTATAAACTCTTTTCTCAAATTAGCCTAAGACAACTGAGCAAGAGAAAGGGATAGGGAAAACACATTTACACACACTGCAGTGTGCAAATGAGTTTATCAGATCAGTTTTCCTTGCTTTGCAGAAGGAAATTAAAGTAACCCCAAAGTATTGAATCACCTAAGAGGGGGCAGAGTATGGGGGAAAATGCAAATCTTTTGATTCAGTAATTTAACTCCAAATGAAATACCTAAAGTAGTTACCAGAAAACCACATGAATATTTATGTTTAAGAATGTTTATTGAACCATTATACATAAAAGTGAAAAGTGTAAAAAATCTGAATGACCAAGATGAGACAGGGGAGTTCAATAAATTATAGAAATCTCATATGATGGCTGTTCCATTAAAGAGCAGATTATATAATGTTAAGAGAAAAAAGTTCAACATATATGATCCCAATGGCATTAAAATGTTTATAGATGTGCATTTTTAATATAATTTGCTACTTGTTAAAAAATTGATAATTTTTCTTTTCTTTATGTTTCTCTGATCCTATAAATCTTTACAATGAAGTTGTATTGTTTATAACCAGAAAATAATCATGATTTTATAAAAGTTAGTTTCAACAAATATTTACAGCAAATTTCTTAACAAGTAAAAATTACTGAAGTGAAAGGAAAAATATACTTTCTAAAGATTTGTTATGCTTTTAGCCATCTTTTAGACATAAAGACAAAAATAATAACTTAGGGAAGATAGTGAACTTGTAGAATATTTCCAAACTGAAATTTATACTTGTACTTTCACACTTATTAAGAGAAGGCTCCTTGTTTTGTGGGGCTTGGTGGGAACTAATTCTATTTTAAAATTGAATCTTCATAAAATGTCTACCTGTGTGTACTTTTGAGTTTAAAGAATTTCTTTTGTGGATAAAGCAGCTTGAGACTCATGACTTTAAAATACAGAAGAACGGTGGCTTAATTACTAAGTTGTGTCTGACTCTTGTGACCCTGTGAACTATAACCTCCCAGGCTTCTCTGTCCATGGGATTTCCCAGATAGGAATACTGGAGTGGGTTGCCATTTCCTTCTCCAGGGGATCTTCCTGACCCAGGGATCAAAGCTGTGTCTCTTGCATTGCAGGCAGATTCTTTACCACTGAGCCACCAGGGAAGCCCATAGAAGACTAAGTATACCAAATAATCCTTCATAAGAATAAATTATGAACACATAAAGACAGTGGGCAGGGACTAATTGCCTGTGGGATTATCTTTTATATAACTAAATAAGCAAATATTAATAAATATACATTTAAGAATTGTACACAAGAAGTGCAAATGAACTATTAATAAAAAACAGTTACAGAAATTGATGTGTATTCTCTGAAGTCAAGACACTTCAAATGACAAGACACTTCAAATGATAAGCAAATATCACATAAGATTTCTGATTATGATAATCACTTGAGAGATTTGAACTTACAAGGTCTGTGTACATATATATAGGTATATATATATACACACACACATATATGGGCTTCCCTGATGACTCAGCTGGTAAAGAATCCTCCTGCAATGCGAGAGACCTGGGTTCAATCCTTGGGTTGGAAAGATCCCTTGGAGAAGGGAAAGGCTACCCACTTCCTGAAGAATTCCATGGACTATACAGTCCATGCAGAGAAGGTAATGGCAACCCACTCCAGTACTCTTGCCTGGACAATCCCATGGACAGAGGAGCCTGGTAGGCTGCAGTGAATGGGATCGCTACGAGTCAGGCATGACTGAATGACTTCACTTTTACTTTTCACTTTCATGCACTAGGGAAGGGAAATGGCAACCCACTCCAGTGTTCTTGCCTGGAGAATCCCAGGAACGGAAGAGCCTGGTGGGCTGCCATCTATGGGGTCGCACAGAGTCAGACATAACTGAGTGAATTTCACTTTCACTTTCATATACACATATACATTTGTAGGATGTTCTTCAACACAACAAAGCTAGTTTTGCTTGAAGTTTAGTCAAAGGATGAGAAACAATGAAACAACAAAAGCAACAGTGGATTGTTTTAACCAAATAATATCTTGTATCTTCATATATAGCTGTTTTTGTTGTTTTTACTAAGGAAATGAATTTCTACGCCAAAATTGGGGAAAAAAAATCACAGTGAAGAATGTAAATGGCAACATTCAGGATGAATAGGAAGCAATCATTGGGAGAAGGGGCTGGTCTTCATTTTACTGAGACCCACAGAAGGTGAAAAGCAGTCAATATTACTAATTCTACTATCTGTAATCTAACTGGTGTGTTATCTCAAGGGCACGTTCTCTTTAGTAGGAGAGAGAGGATAAATACTCATGGGAGTAGCTATGGGTCATACAGAATAGACTCTTCAGAAAAATTGATTGTGTCTGAACAGTCAACACAAATGAGTAACTAAGCACAATGCAAGTGAATAAGAGGACGATGAGGCCCGCCCCCTATAATTATAAATCCCACCTTGGAAAATGTGATTTTGCTATATCTAAGGATAATGATAATGCATTTGTAATTCTAAAGTATTTTTAATTGATTTAGCTAGGAATGATTGAAGGCAGGAGGAGAAGGGAATGACAGAGGATAAGGTGATTGGATGGCATCACCGACTCAATGGACATGAGTTTTAATAAACTCCAGGAGTTGGTGATGGACAGGGAAGCCTGGCATACTGCAGTCCATGGAGTCACAAAGAGTCAGACATGACTGAGCGACTGAACTGAACTGAACAGAGGCAAATTTAATTCATGGTTGAAAAATAATATCTAAGATAGAAAAAGAATTATGCCTTATCCAGCCTTATATAAAAACAATTTTTAAATCAACTATGTTGCATGTTAACATGTTGTGTGTGTTCTTAGTCATCTCTGATGCTTTGTGACCCCATGGATTGTAGCCTGCCAGGCTACCCTGTCCATGAAGTTTTTCCAGCAAGAACACTGGAGTAGGTTGCCATTTCCTCCTTCAGGGGAGCTTCCTGACCCTGGGATCGAACCCATGTCTCCTACAGCTCCTACACTGAAGGAGGATTCTTTACAGCTGAGCTACCAGGGAAGCTCTTAAATCAACTACTCATGCCTGCTAATTTGCTTCAGTCATGTCTGACTTTTTGACTCTGTGAAGTGCCTCTGTCTATGGGATTCTTCAGGCAAGAATACTGGAGTGGGTTGCCATCCCCTCCCCCAGGGAATCCTCCTGGCCCAGAAATCGAACCCACATTTCTTATGTCTCTTGCATTCGCAATCAGGTTCTTTACCACTAGCACCACAAGGGAAGCCCTAAAACAACTCTATTTAAATTTAAACACATAGATAAATAGAGATTTAGATGCTAACCAAGCCCTTCTTTTGGTGGAAGTCTAATCAACTGTGCTACACCACACTAAGGAGATTTTCCTAAAAAGTACACATTGCACAGTGACCTTGAAATAGCAACCAGAAGCATCTGACCAGATGAATTCGCTGGTAACCAGCCCAGCACCTGCCTGGAGTTCCAGATTTACACAGTGAGTGTAAACATAAAACTGTTTGTGAAAAATTCCAGCCTAGAGAGCATTTTATAGAAATTAAAAGAAAAAATTTCTAAGATTTTGTGAGAGACTAGAGCTTGAGTAATGACATCTCACTGAGATTTTTAGTCCATTACTACTATAAACATTTTTTTTAATTAAAATTAAAGATATTTTTTTCCAGCTTTACTGAACAAGTTCCTGGGATCTAATGAACATCATGGTGATTATTGTTAATCATACTGTACTGTATACTTGAAATTCACTGAGAGTAGATCTTAAAGGCGTTCTTGCCATACACACAGACACACACATGTACAAATACAAAGTAACTATATGAAGTAGTAAGTAAGTGAAGGTGCTCAGTCCTGTCCAACTTTTTGCGACCCCATGAACTGTAGCCTGCCAGGCTCCTCTGTCCATGGGATTGTCCAGGCAAGAAGATTGGAGTGGGGTGCCATTTCCTTCCCCATTACTGAAGTATTATTAGCAAATAGAAATTTAGATTGTGCAACATGATTTTTAAGGTGTACAACATAATAATATACATTGTGAAATGATGACCACAATCAAGTTAATTAACACATCCATTACTTCATATGGGGATTCCCTGGTGGCTCAGATGGTAAAGAATCTCCCTGCAATCTGCAGGAGACCTGGGTTCCATCTCTGGGTTGAGAAGATTCTCTGGAGAAGGAAATGGCAATTCACTCCAGTATTGTTGCCTGGAAAATCCAATGGACAGAGGAGTCTGGCGGGCTACAGTCCATGGGGTCGCAGAGTTGGAAAGGACTGAGCAACTTCACTTACTACTTCATATAGTTGCTTTGTATTTGTACATGTGTGTGTCTGTGTGTATGGCAAGAACGTCTTTAAGATCTACTCTCTTAGTGAATTTCAAGTATACAGTACAGTATGATTAACAATAATCACCATGATGTTCATTAGATCCCAGGAACTTGTTCTCTGTATAAATAAAAGTTTGTATTCTTTGACCAACTGCTCCCTATTTCCTCCAACACGTAGCCCCAAGCAACCACTATTACACACTCTAGTTTCATAATGTAGACTTTTTCAGATTCTACATGTAAGTGAGGTCATACAACTGGTCTTTTTGTTTCTGGCTTGCTTTACTTAGCATGCTGTCCTCGAGGTTCATCAATGCTGTTGAAAATGGCTAATCTTACTTCTTTTTTATGGCTGAATTATATTTCACTGTGTATATGTGTGTGTTTGTGTGTGTGTGTGTGTGTGNTCCCATCACTTCATGGGAAAATAGATGGGCAAACAGTGGAAACAATGTCAGACTTTATTTTGGGGGGGCTCCAAAATCACTGCCGATGGTGACTATAGCTATGAAATTAAAAGACGCTTACTCCTTGGAAGGAAAGCTATGATCAACCTAGCTAGCATATTCAAAAGCAGAGACATTACTTTGCCGACTAAGGTCCGTCTAGTCAAGGCTATGGTTTTTCCAGTAGTCATACATGGATGCAATAGTTGGACTATGAAGAAGGCTGAGTGCTGAAGAATTGATGCTTTTGAACTGTGGTGTTGGAGAAGACTCTTGAGAGTCCTTTGGACTGCAAGGAGATCCACCCAGTCCATCCTAAAGGAGACCAGTCCTGGGTGTTCATTGGAAGGACTGATGCTAAAGCTGAAACTCCAGTACTTTGGCCACCTCATGGGAAGAGTTGACTCATTGGTAAAGACTTTGATGCTGGGAGGGATTGGGGGCAGGAGGAGAAGGGGACGACAGAGGATGAGATGGCTGGATGGGCATCACTGACTCGATGGATGTGAATCTGAGTGAACTCCGGGAGTTGGTGATGGACAGGGAGCCCTGGTGTGCTGTGATTTAAGGGGTCGCAAAGAGTCGACACAACTGAGTGACTGAACTGAGGGTGGATTGGTTGGATCTCCCTGCAGTCCAAAGGACTCTCAGTGGTCTTCTTCAACACCATAGTTCAAAAACATCAAGTCTTCTGTGCTCAGCTTTCTTTATAGTCCAACTCTTACATCTATACATGCTTACTGGAAAAACTATAGCCTTGACTAGACGGACGTTTGTTGGCAATGTAATGTCTCTGCTTTTTAATATGCTGTCTAGGTTGGTCATAACTTTCCTTCCAAGGAGCAAGCGTCTTTTAATTTCATGGGTGCAATCACCATCTGCAGTGATTTTGGAACCCCCAAAATAAAGTCTGACACTGTTTCCACTGTTTCTCCATCTATTTCCCATGAAGTGATGGGGCCAGATGCCATGATCTTCGTTTTCTGAATGTTGAGCTTTAAACCAACTTGTTCACTCTCCTCTTTCACTTTCATCAAGAGGCTCTGTAGTTCTTCTTCACTTTCTGCCATAAGGGTGGTGTCATCCTCATATCTGAGGTGATTGATATTTCTCCCGGCAATCTTGATTCCAGCTTGTGCTTCCTCCATCCCAGCATTTACTCTGCATATAAGTTAAATAAGCAAGGTAACAATATACAGCCTCGATGTACTCCTTTTCCTATTTGGAACCAGTCTGTTGTTCCATGTCCAGTTCTAACTGTTGCTTCCTGACCTGTATATAGGCTTCTCAAGAGGCAGGTCAGGTATCTGGTATTTCTATCTCTTTCAGAATTTCCCACAGTTTATTGTGATCCACACAGTCAAAGGCTTTGGCATAGTCAATAAAGCAGAAATAGATGCTTTTCTGGAACTGTCTAGCTTTTTTGATGATCCAGCAGATGTTGGCAATTTGATCCCTGGTTCATCTGCCTTTTCTAAAACCAGTTTGAACATCTGGAAGTTGATTGTTCACATATTGCTTAAGCCTGGCTTGGAGAATTTTGAGCATTACTTTACTAGCATGTGAGATGAGTGCAATCCATAGGCTTACATAGGAACAACGTATCCAGAAGGACATGAGTGTGGTGGGTCTCTGGTCCTCAGTCAGCATGCCCCATGCCAAGTCCAACAGATGCCACTGCTCATGTTCACAGCACCATGTTCATGGCCACTGCAGAAAACTGCTGCCAGGAATCAACCCTAAATTGCCTTCATCCCAAAGAAGCATACTACTTGAAACGTTATTTTTTCCCTAAAAGACTGTCTTAGCTTAAATTATCATGCCTGGAGAAGGATGAGGGTACAGACTGGGATAAAGTGTAGTAAGCCAAACTTCTACTCCAAGGAATATGAGTGAGACAGGAAAGGATAAAAAGCCAATATAAAGAGCTATTACTGAGATCAGTGTTACCCTCAATGGCCTTTTAAAACAATACTTATATATTTGGCATTGTCAAGACTTCGATGTGGTACATTGCCTCTAGCTGTGGCAAATGAGCTCTAGAGTGCAAGGGCTCAGATGCTCCGTGGCATGTGGGATTTTACTTCCCTGAACAAGGTTCAAAACCATATGTCCTGATTGCAAGGCAAATTCTTAAGCAATGGACCACCAGGGAAGCTGCCTACCAGTGGCTTTTAAGAGAGAGAAAAACAGCTTCTGACATGATTGACCTAGAACTATCAGCTACACTAATATCTGGTACTCACAGCTGGGTCTTAGTATTCTCCTAGACACAAATAATTTCATAGAACATCAACATCAGACAAGGCTACACTGCAATTAAAATAGACTAGAACAGAAAACTATTATTATATCTGAAATATAATTATATCTGAAAACAGGCAAAATATGAACACTGTCCAAGCAATAAGAATCACAAAGCATCTCTCTAACCTTGTTAATGTGACTGCTACTTCTTTACAGTTATTGACATGACCTCACTTTATTCCTCCCACATTATAGGTAAGATATAAAACACCTAATCATAGAATTATCCTCACTTCCTGAAAGCACTGGATTCAGAGCCAAGCTTCTGTGTTGAACACTTCTCAAAGTACCCAGCACAACGAAAAATTCTCTAAGGAAACCTGTACACAGGTCAAGAAACAAAAGCTAGAATTGGACATGAAACAACGAACTGGTTCCAAATTGGGCAAGGAGTACGTCAAGGCTGTATATTGTCACCCTGCTTCTTTAACTTATATGTAGAGTACATCATGCAACATGCTGAGCTGGAAGAAGCACAAGCTGAAATCAAAATTGTTGGGAAAAATATCAGTAGCCTCAGATATGCAGATGACACCACCCCTATGGTAGAAAGCAAAGAGGAACTAAACAACCTCTTGATGAAAGTGAAAGAGGAGAGTGAAAAAGCTGGCTTAAAATTCAACTTTAAAAAACAAAGATCATGGCATCTGGTCCAATCACTTCATGGCAAGTAGATGAGAAAACAATGGAAACAATGACAGACTTTATTTTCTTGGGCTCCAAAATCACTGCAGGTGGTGACTGTAGCCATGAAATTAAAAGATGCTTGCTCCTGGAGGAAAAGATATGACAAACCTAGACAGCATATTAAAAAGCAGAGACACGATTTTGCCAACAAAAGTCTGTCTAGTCAAAGCTATGGTTTTTCCAGTAGTCATGCATGGATGTGAGAGTTGGACCATAAAGAAAGCTGAGTACCAAAGGATTGATGCTTTTGAACTGTGGTGTTGGAGAAGACTCTTGAGAGTCCTTTGGACTGTAAGGAGATTAAGCCAGTCAGTCCTAATGGAAATCAACCATGAATATTCATTGGAAGGACTGATGATGAAGCTGAAAGTCCAATACTTTGGGCACCTGATGCGAAGAGCCAACTCATTGGAAAAGAAACATGCTGGGAAAGATTGAAAGCAGGAGGAGAAGGGGATGACAGAGGATAAGATGGTTAGATTGCATCACTGACTCAATGGACATGAGTTTGAGCAAACTCCAAGGGATGGTGAAGGACAGGGAAGCCTGGCAGTCCTTGGGGTTGTAAAGAGTTGGATACGACTGAGAAACTGAATAATGACAACTTCCTCACTGCCTTTGACAGAGCTGTCCCACATTTCCTCATCTGGTATGTCCTCTCTGACTGCAGCTAGCATGAAACCCAACTTGCTCAACTACAGCTGTGTTCCTGGTGGCCTTTGGTTGTGTGGTATTGACACAGGCTCTTCTGGGACCTCCTGATGAGTTTACAAAATGTCTCCCAGACTTGCCCATGAAAGAAGGCGGCAGGGATAGTGTGCGTGGACTCAGACCAAGCAAGTTCCCGTGAACTTCCCTGGTAATAGAGGAGCCATGAGCCAGAAAGAGAAGTGAGCCAGCTTTCCATGCCAGCTATCTCTTGAGTCAAAGGTATGAGTCTCCACCATAATTTTCTCATCAGCTCTTGCCAGCATTCTGATCTTCTGTAGACACTCTCCATAACATGGGATTCCCTTGGACCTTAGAACCAAGTGGTTGGGCTGCTGACATTGCAGCCTGAGCCAGTGGAAGAGCCTTCTCTTACTCTGGGCATTACTTAAAGTTGGCAGCTTTTTAGGTCATCCAGTTAATAGATTAGGCAGTATTCCAATATGTGGAATAAACTACTTCCAAAATGTAAACACTCCTGTTTGTGTGTGTACTCAGTCACTTCAATTGTGTCTGACTCTGCGATCCCATGGCCTGTAGCCAACCAGACTCCCTGTCTATGAAATTCTCCAGGCAAGAATACTGGAGTGGGTTGCCATGCCCTTCTCCAAGGGATCTTCCTGACCCAGGGATCGAACCTGCGTCTCCTGCAGCTCCTACATTGCACATAGATTCTTTACCATTGGTCCACCGGGGAAGCCCTTCAACAGTCCTACTAAAGCTTGAAGAGTTCATTTGTGAAGATATCTATCTTTCATGCCAAGGACTTTTGGACTCCAAAAAATGTACTGAGGTGTCAGACCCCTGTATTTATAGAAGTCCGTGTACTCTAACACACCCAGCAGACAAGCAAATTTTCCTGTCCTGTCAGCATGGTATCACCAATGCAATGAATGTGTATGGAGTCCTATGAAATGGCCAATGCCTTAGGAGCTAATTAACTCAGGTAGTGTAAAATGATTTATTTGGTATGTTTTAGATTTTGACATAGAAAAAAGAAAATATTTGTAATATCCCAAAATGGATATCAGAAATGGAACAGTTGCTGTAAACAGAGTGACTGATTTATCCAGCATCACTCTCCAAAGCTAGTCATCTTTAATTCTGGCCAAACTACAGAATTAAAAGAGCATATGAAAAGAACCTCTATTCTTATATCTTTCATGAATGCACTAGTCTCTGTAACTATCGTTTACTTTCTATTTTGAGAAAGAGGGATAAACAACAAATTTTGTATAAGATGGCAAACATCCTTGAGAAAAATTAAATGGTATACATAAATGGATAAGATATACATGTTTTTACTGAAAATAAAAAATCTTGCCCTGATTATCTCTTCTACTCTTAGAAGGAAAAAAAAAGATTTCTGAAACGTCACTTTTGTTCCATCTTCCTCATAGAATCAACTCACTGTTTCATGATGACAGAATGAAAGTTAGTAACATAATATTGTTATGCCCTGTCTGGTTTCCAGTGCTCCTTTCATATTAAAATTGCTTCCTAAAAGCATTGCATAATTTCTGCCTCTTTTAACTAGACTGGCAATTTCACATTCGTGAAGTACCCAAGTTGCAACCCCAGAGACTCATAAATGCCTGCATGTTCCTAAAGAGTCATTAAACTCACCAGCATTTGTTCATAGTAACTCCCTCTTGCCAAGCCCTCAATGAGTAATTCACTCTGCTGACCCCTCTCTATATTTGTTCAAAGATAAAAATCACTTTGAGAGGTGCTCAGATCTCTAAGTCTGTTCACCAAAATTGTGCCATGACTGATGCTGTGGTAGTAATCACTGTGGGATGGCATTACCCTCATGACTTTATTGTTGTTTTTTAGTATGGTTGTAAATAGGCCATAGCATTTCACTTTCCTGCAAAAGTCCCATGTGCACAAGGTGGCCAATAATGTTGTTCCTCTCCAATGGCAACCAATAGTAAAATAAAAACAAGTCTGTCAAAAATAAAAATTAGATGTGAATATGTGAACACAGAAAATGCCTATGAATTTTTTTAAAAAGACCACTATAATGGAAATCCTAAATCACAGAATTTTTTTTAAAAGGAATTGCATACTATAGCCCTGATTGATTTGTATTAATACATTTGATAAATGACTAAAGTGATTAACAAATTTGCCATCAATAAAATAGCATGTATACTATCATGTAAGAAACGAGGCGCTGGTCTTTGTTCGATGCAGGATGCAGGACGCTTGGGGCTGGTGCACGGGGATGATCCAGAGAGACGTTGTGGGGTGGGAGGTGGGAGGGGGACTCCGGATTGGGAGCTTGTGTACACCTGTGGTGGATTCATGTCGATGTATGGCAAAGCCAATAGAGTATTGTAAAATAAAATAAAGTAAAAAAATAATAATAATAAATAAATACCCTTAATCCTCTCAAAAAATAAAAAAATAAATAAAATAGCTTGTTTAACCACTGTGTCTCAAACTCACACAATTTCCTGTAATTTTGTATAAATTATTACATTGATTTTCAAACTTTTTCTTCATAGTTAGTACCAATGTTAACTCCTACTGAAGTGAGATACCATAAATTAAGAATCAGTGGTAGTCTTACTCTAAGAGTTTTTAAATCTTTGAAGATGTTGCTTTTTGAATATACAAAAAGGAAGTTACATAAAAAGACAAGCTATTAATCCACCTTCCCAGTTACAATAGAGGGATTCCCAGGTGGCACTACAGGTAAAGAATCTGTGTGTCGGTGCAGGAGACGTGAGATGCGGGTTTGACCCCTGGGTTAGGAAGATCCCCTGGAGGAGGGCATGGCAACCCATTCCAGTATTCTTGTCTGGAGAATGCTACGGGCAGAGGAGCCTCGTGGGCTACAGTCCACAGGATTGTGAAGATTACAATCAAGAAATTATGTTGATGTTCAACTTTAAGACTTATCCTTGATAATTTGAATGTACCTGAAATAATTTAAATACCTGTGAAACACTAATTTTTTGCCAGTGTTGTATAAAGCAGAAGCTCTCTGTCTAATAGGTGAACATAGTAAAGGGCTCAAAGTAAATTGCATCATTGGGCCATTTTTATTGACCTATTGCAAAGTGACTAGACTGTGAAATCAGATAGTCCTTAGTTTGCATTACAGATACATTTAGTCCCTGTGCTGAGAATGATGCTGGTTGGCTATGTTTTTCCACAGTAGAAGATAAGGACTTACTTGTAACCTGTGAAAAAGTCCCTCTGGTGCACACAATTATCTCTTAACCATGTGCTAATCACCCCTCAATTTCTCATTATCCCTTGTAGGACATCAATACAGTTTTGCAATAATCAGCCCTCTGGCTGTCTGGTTTCCCAAATCACAAGTTGAAATCTTAAGTAACTGGGCCTCCAGCTGTACCAGACCTCACTTTCCTCTCACGATGAGGTCCACCTAACCTGGCAAAGAGCAAGCCAGTCCCCAGTTCCCATCTTAGTGCCTATTTCCTCAGATCCCTCCCACCCAGCACCCTTGTGCCCACTTATGACCTCTAGAAGGAGGGGTCAAGATAAGATTAGACATGCAAGGTATTTATTGAGAGAAATGTCTGTGATGCATAAACAGGAATGGGGGAGGATTACGTGGGGAGACCTTCAGGCTGGAGTGTTGACTCGACACTTGAAAGGAGAAAGGGAAGGGAAGGATTTGGTAAGAAATTCCCAAACAATACCATCGTAAGAAATCTTCAGCTAAGCCAGTGAAGATGGGAATCCCCAGGCAAAGACTGCTCACTGTTACTAGAGCAGAAAGGGGGCCCTGATCCCCCTGCTATGCTCAGTCATTGGCTGGGAGCAACTCAGGGAAAGAGTGGCCTAGTCATTCATGGAAGCAGTAACTACAAGTGAGCCTCATGCACCCTGTAGCTGGCTCTCTCAACGATCTGAGCAGTGCATGTCTGCAACCACCACACTTGGTGTGTTTGACCATACTGAGTAATGAGAGGAGACCTGCAGTCCTGTTGGGGAGCTTGGGAATAAGTGAATGATATGTGTACGCATAGGAAACTAAATTTGACAAAAGTCGGTTGGAAGGGAAAATGAAAAGTTGTACAAGAAAGAAATATGATAATAATTCCCTATGGCTCAGTGGTGAATTATATTTGAATAACCATTATAAGTATGAACAGGAAACATGCACCAAACAATTTAACAGAAAAACCATTATTAGAAAGGTTGGAAAAGGAAAGTATAAACAGAGAAGCTAGGATTGGAAGAGACCAAAATTCATATCTTCTATAATAGCAAGTCATAGTTAATGTATAAGAATGAAAATTAAGAAACAACAATGTAAGCAATTTATTTTTAAAATATTAAAGTAAATAATAAAGGCTATAACTACAATGTTAGAAAGTGGTGTCTCTAGGGAGCTGGAATCTGCGGTGGAAAGAGGTTTAGTGGAGAACTGCTATTTTCCTTTCTAAGCCTGTGGTATTGTTTGACTTTTTAAACTCTTATCAATGTTTAACTTTGATAAAATATTAAAATTAAATTTTAAAAGGCAAATAAAAGCTATCCAATATTTTGTTCTAAATTCCAGTGAATGATTTATGCAGTTCTCAGATATTCTGCTATTAAAAGTACATCAATACTTCTGTTGTGTACCTAGCTCACATTCATTAAAGGGACATACTCCTGCTTTCAATTCATATTTCTGGAAGTGTGTTTGCATGCAAAACTTAAAACATTATCAGTCATTAGCCGATTTCAAAAGGAATGTTTTCAAGCAAGGCAGTGGGGAGTTTTACGGGGTTTTTAGCTCGTTTTCTGATAATACACACTTGGCTTAACATCCACTTGTGTCAGCTGTTATCAGCTGCCTGTGTGCGTCACTGAGTTCGCTTTGTGGTATTATCTGCAGCCAAAGGAAACACAGAGGAAATCATCACAGCAGCTCCACACATTTTAATCAGTTAAAAAAAGAAATCTGCTCCCCTACTGGTATTTTCACACATACTTTCAACAGCAATTCTATTATACTGTAGCAATTTTTAAAATGCAAAACAAAAAAATTGTGTATGGGTTCTGATAGCTACTAATTCAGCCTTAAAAAAAGAATTTGTATAAAGTCAATAATTCTAGGAAACCTTCCAAATTTGCATTGATCTTTCCCACAATATTGTCACTTATACTTGTGCTCAGAACCATTTCCACAGTCTTTCCCTCTTACTCTAACACCTGATTCAGGGAAAGCTTTGTCTATCATTAGGTAAAATTAAAGCCCCATCCACCTAAAAACAGGTCTTGTGAAAATCAATTTTGAAAATAAATGGTAAGCAATATATGTGCCTCATCACCCTTCATCACATGTACGATGCATAAATTGCCCCACAACATCAGTTCAGTTCAGTCGCTCAGTCGTGTCCAACTCTTTGTGACACCATGAATCGCAGCACACCAGGCCTCCCTATTCATTACCATCTCCCGGAGTTCACTCAGACTCACGTCCATCAAGTCTGTGATGCCATCTAGCCATCTCATCCCCTTCTCCTCCTGCCCCCAATCCCTCCCAGCATCACAGTCTTTTCCAATGAGTCAACTCTTCACATGAGGTGGCCAAAGTACTGGAGTTTCAGCTTTAGCATCATTCCTTCCAAAGAAATCCCAGGGTTGATCTCCTTCAGAATGGACTAGTTGGATCTCCTTGCAATCCAAGGGACTCTCAAGAGTCTTATCCAACACCACGGTTCAAAAGCATCAATTCTTTAGCGCTCAGCCTTCTTCACAGTCCAACTCTCACATCCATACATGACCACAGGAAAAACCATAGCCTTGGCTTAGTCGGCAAGTAATGTCTCTGCTTTTGAATATGTTATCTAGGTTGGTCATAACTTTTCTTCCAAGGAATAAGCATCTTTTAATTTCATGGCTGCAGTCACCATCTGCAGTGATTTTGGAGCCCTCCAAAATAAAGTCTGACACTGTTTCCACTGTTTCCCCATCTATTTCCCATGAAGTGATGGGACC
>SJYV01024637.1:285158-369775 GCA_006410875.1 Neotragus pygmaeus | reverse complement strand
TGGGAGAGGGAGAGGGTGGGATGATTTGGGAGAATGGCATTGAAACATGTATAATATCATATATGAAATGAATCACCAGTCCAGGTTTGATGCAGGATGCTTGGGGCTGGTGCAATGGGATGACCCAGAGGGATGGTACGGGGTGGGAGGAAGGAGAGGGGTTCAGGATGGGGAACATGTGTATACCTGTGGTGGATTCATGTTGATGTATGGCAAAACCAATACCATCTTGTAGAGTAATTAACCTCTAATTAAAATAAATAAATTTATATTAAAAAAACAAAAAAGACTACAGAGAAAATAAAAACTATAAGAGACAAAAGAAATCAAATTTATACTTATTTGATATTTCTGGAAAAAAAACAATAAGGCACAAAAACGTATTCAAAAATATAATTCAAAAATTATTTTTAAAATAAATATTCAAATCCAACAATTCAAAGGGTGTTTGAAACATTCATGATGTTTCAGCAAAAAAACACACAACTGATCAAAATGGTTCAGTCTCTTTCCTGGTAAAGATATCAGACATCAAAGATAAAGCTATCTATGAAGGGTAAAAATCAGGTAAGCTTTGACTTTCCCAACATGATATAATGTTGAAAGATGATGGAGAAATATCAAGTCTTCAAGGAAAAGATCATGGACTCCAGAGATTTTTAGTCAAAGTACTGTCTAGGCACAAAGAGACCAACATCAGACATTCCAAATATGGATGAACTTAGGAAATACAGTCCCATGAATACTTCTATAAGAGCAAACTTCATTCAATCAATAAAAGGAAGAAGTTTTGGCAAAAGTGACATCAGTAAGCTGTGAGTCCATCTGAATGTAAAACAGAGATTAAACCGCTGTGACAATGGCAGTCAAGGTCAGCCTATAGACTTGATTGACCATGTGATACACAAAGGGTTATGAACCATCCAAGTAAGAAGATTACTAAGAAAGAGGCTGATGAGTCAGAGGGGCAAACTGATAAATGTGGTTTACAATAAACAATCTATGTACAGTCTAAACAATACTCTGTGAATACTATTTTGTGGTATAAAAAAAATCTCACTAGGAACCTAAGAATATACATCCTTTAGAAAAAAATAAATGAAAAGGTAATAAAAGATAATCAGATGGGTTACATAATAAAACATGATATACTGAAAGGCTAAATTTAAAGCAAATTGACACTGTAAAATTGAAAATTAAAAAATCAGCAAAGACTATCTGGAAAACAAACCAAAAGAAAGCAGATAGTAGTATCAAATGATCTTGAATACATATTAAAGAATCCCAAATATGGTACAGAAGATCACTTTAGAACAATAACTACACTCCACAATATAGATCTGATAGTCATGAGTATTTATGCACTGCATAATAACATAATATCTTTTTAAAAAGCAAAAAATACAAAAAAAATACATATAGACACAGATAGATATAGGAGACTAATTATATCTCTCAGTGATAATAAATTAAGTGGAAGAAAAAATGATGAACCAGATGACTTAACCAATAAGACACACATGTTAATTTAAATCAACTCAATGGAGGAGCCTGGTGGGCTGCAGTCCATGGGGAGTCAGACACGACTTCACTTTCACTTTTCACTTACATGCATTGGAGAAGGAAATGGCAACCCACTCCAGTGTTCTTGCNTTAACCAATAAGACACACATGTTAATTTAAATCAACTCAATGGAGGAGCCTGGTGGGCTGCAGTCCATGGGGAGTCAGACACGACTTCACTTTCACTTTTCACTTACATGCATTGGAGAAGGAAATGGCAACCCACTCCAGTGTTCTTGCCTGGAGAATACCAGGGACTGAGGAGCCTGGTTGGCTGCTGTCTATGGGGTTGCACAGAGTTGGACACGACTGAAGTGACTTAGCAGCAGCAGCAGCAATGGACTTCTCATGTGCACATAAAACATTTTTGAAATTGACTACCTATTAGACAACAAAAATACTAATAAGTTCCTGGAAGTAAAAAGAACATAGATGATGTTTTCTTCTACAGCAAACATAGAAACTAATCACAAAATTAGGAATATTAAATAATCTTCTACATGTAAATCAAATTTTTTCTAATATAAATTTTTTACCAAAGAAAAAAATTTTTAATTGAAATCATCAACCATCTAATAAACAGCAATAGTTCTAACACCACATATCAGAAATAAGATACAGTTTTAGCAGCAATAATTTATGTACTTTAAAAATATCTAAATTATTAAAAATTGAAATAAATTGATAAGGAATCAAATAAAGTTGGGAAAAATAAAATAAAAAGGGAGCCATGAGAATGAAAATAGAAAATAATGAAATGGAAAGCAAAATTAAGAAATAAATAGAAGAGGTCAGTCTTCAGAAGAAAAAATAAATTTCATAAATTATTAACTAAGCTAATAAAGAGGTGACGCAGTGGTAAAGAATCTGCCTATTGATGCAGGAGACACAGGAAGCATGGGTTCAGTCCCTGGGTTGGGAATATTCTCTGGAGGAAGAAATGGTGACTCACTCCAATAGTCTTGCCTAGAGAATCCCATGGACAGAGGAGCCTGGCGGGCTACAGTCCATAGCGTTGCAAAAAGTCAGACATCACTGAGCATCCAAAAAAGCAAGCAAGCATGCTAACAAAGAAACCTGATAGAAGGTTCAAATACGTAAACAACAAATAAAATAGATAGCAGGGTCTAGCATAGTGTCTTACAGTTCAGTTCAGTTCAGTCGCTCAGTCGTGTCCGACTCTTTGCGACTCCATGAATTGCAACACACCAGGCCTCCCTGTTCATTACCATCTCTCGGAGATCACTCAGATTCACGTCCATCGAGTCCGTGATGCCATCCAGCCATCTCATCCTCGGTCGTCCCTTTCTCNCTAAAGTAGGAAGTCAAGAAACACCTGGAGTAACAGGCAAATTTGGCCTTGGAATGCGGAATGAAGCAGGGCAAAGACTAATAGAGAGTTTTACAAGTGCTCAGTAAATGTTTGCTGAGTGATTAAAGGAATCAACAAAATTAAACTATCTCAGATAAAATTTTTAATTATCATATTTCATTCAAATCTCAGATGCGCATTTTTAACATCTTTGAAGTTGAGACTTTACTTTCTATGATGGCATCTTACAATAGCTGTGGATGAATTTAGTTGTTATTTTTGGTACCATAACTGGATTACTACAACCCCTTCACATCTCCCTCAACTGCAACCATTTCAGATACACTTAAGAAGAAACACAAGTTCTACTCATTGGCTGAGCTCCTTCCACTGTCACCTTCTACTAAGACAAATACTATCATCAAAACATGCAGAATGGGTAGAAGATACAACTTGGAAGAAACTCCCAGAGGCAATAGTAGAGTTTTATTTTATAAAGTGTTGTATCTTCATTTCTCAGTTGGCAACAGAAAACAAGGTTGTGTGGGAAAACATGACATCAATGAATTTGCCTCAAAGAGTAAATCAGAAAAAGTCAGACACTAGATAGCAAATTTTAGTAACTGTTTCCAGAACCTAACTCCATTCTCTCTCCAGTTTGTTTGACGCTGTTATAAAGTTCCTGATATGGTAACACAACATGTCTCCCAGCACAAGAACCCAAACTGACTCTTGCATTCCTCTAACAACAATTCCACAGCCATGCTCTCAGACAGTCTGGTGCGTGGCATTCTGTATCCTCTGACTCAATCCTGGAAACTGTCCGCCAGACCTCAGGATGTCCAAGTCTCATTAGTCCTTGTGTCTCCAAGGCTGAATTCCACTCTGCTGGTGGAACACCCTAACATGACTTTGATGTCAATATATCAAACTGTTTGCCAGAATTGTGACTGGAGATGACAATATCCTTGGAGTACCAGTCCTAGCCAAATCTCCTCCATGGTCTGGACTCCTCCATGTTACACAAGACCCAATTTACTAGAAATCCTTTGGCAAGATGTGACTCTTGGCTCCAGCCAAACAAAACAGTAGGAAGGAGTTCACGCTTGGCATGAGACCCACACATTAGGGGGCTGAGAAGAAGGCCCAGGAAAAAAGTATTGAAACTATTTAAGTTTTCTAGGGCTATACGCTGATACTCAGGTTCATATTTTGAGTAAAGAGTAATCAAATGTTATAGTTTTAATATACATTTTTTTGCATTTTGAGAAGTTGAAACTAAAATAGTGGGCTGTAGAAGCTGTACTTTTGATGACAAACATTCAAACTGATGAATAAAATTGAACACTTTGGTAGCAGTATGACCTTATCAATAAGCTAAGGTTTGCTGATAAAATCTCTATAAAGGACAAATAAATGTAAGTTAATAAAGCAATGGTAAATATTGTTTGATTGATATAGGAATCATTAAAAGCAGTATCAATATGATATATTTACTTTTTTCTATGTAGGGATTGATAATTCAATTTTAGCATTCTTAATGGGAAAAATTTGATACAATATTTTTGATGATATTTAGAAATGTCTATTACAATTTCGTATTCATCACTCAGTCATGTCTGACTCTTTGCAACATCATGGACTGCAGCCCGCCAGGCTCTGCTATCCATGCGGCTTTCCAGGCAAGAATACTAGAACGAATAGTCATGCCCTTCTTCAGGGGATCTTCCTGACCTAGGGCTCAAACTCAGGTCTCCTGCACTGCAGGCAGATTCTTAAATGTCTGAGCCCTTTGACTCAGTAAACCTACCTCTAGAAATGTATCTGGCAGAAAATATTTGCATAAGTATACAAAGATGTATGTTCAACAATATTCAGTGTCAGTCATTTCTTATAATAAAAATTTGGAAAACAAAAACAAAAATAAATGATCTCAGGTTAAATGAGTATGCTGTACTCATTCAGTAGAATACTAGGAAATCAATTTAAAAAAATTAGTAGCTCTTTATGTTCTAACACAAAAAGATGTCCAAAATGCACTACAAGATTTAAAAAAAAAAGAAGAAGAAGGGCTAATTGCAGGAGTATGTACTATATAATTTTCATTTTTATTAAAAACACATATTCCTATATAGATAGTTAAAATAAAGATGTAAATATCTGCTAAAATTGGTTCTTTCTGTGGAGCAATATAATATTTTTGTTTTCTGTTTATAATGTATTTTTACATTAAATTATCACAACAATTGTAAAAAAGATTCATAAATAATTTTAGAGTCTATTCCACTTGCCTTTACTGCAGCATTTTCTTATAACCACGGTCCCTGAAAAAGAAGACACCTGAGTGGTACTGCTACTACAAGAACAATGCTGGAAATGTCACTTCTCTATTCGAACCCTCTGTTATGGGTTGAACCTTATCTTCCAAAACTTCATATGCTAAAATCTTAACTCCTAGTACCTCGCAATGTGAACTGATTTGGAAACAGGGTCATTGCAAGAGTAATTAAGTTAATTAGTTAATATGGAGTCATTAGGGTGAGACCTAATACAATACGATGGGAGTCTCTAAGAAAAAGGGGAAACTTGGACACAGACACATATAGGAAGAATGTCATGTGAAAATAAAGAAAGACAGTGGGGTGATGCATCTACAAGCTGAGATTGCCAACAAACCACCAGGAACTGGGTGGGAAGCTTGGAAGAGAGTGTCTCTCACAGCCCTCAGAAGAGATTCTGCCTCCAGATATAGAAACTCTGTGTGACTGTCAAGGCTTTGAACTCAAGACCAGAGCATTAATTCACTGAATTCACTGAATCTTCAACTGCCAATTTGCTCTACAGATTTGGGATTTGCCAGCCCCCAAAATCATATGGCCCAATTCCTTAAAGTCTCTCTCTCTCTCTCTCTCTCCTCTAGATAGATAGATAGATGGATGGATGGATGAAATACATACCTTAGTGTTTCTGTTTCTCTGGAGAGCCCAGTACACCCTCTTCCTTCCCCTCATCCCACTTGTGCTGTGTGGACTCAAACTCCATAATCCCTGTTGAAGACCATTCTCACATGGCCCAGGATACCCTTTCCCCAGGCATTCACTGGTCTATACAGTCCAGTTGGGTAAAAATAGCCCCAGCTTTCCCACACCCATATTTGTGTTCACAAATTATTTCCGCTCAGTATAAGAATAAATTATAGTATGTAAAATGAGCATGACAAACTGTGAAACAAAATCGTGGTCTTGTTTTTTGCTTTTAAAAAACATAATATTGATTTCACAGGATTTTATTCTTTCCTTAAAAAGTAGATAACAACACACTCTATTAAGACAGTCTCCCTTTAAAATTCACCTCGAATATAAAAGAATTATCCAGATCTTCAGATATTCCCTCCTTTCCTCCTTTTTCAAGACATTTATGTGCTCCCTCTCAGTCTGTAATCTGCCCTACCCAGGGATTGAACCCAGGTATTCCATGTTGTAGACAGACACCTTACCCTCGGAGCCACCAGGGAAGTCCTCAATCTGTAAACACCCTGCCATTCCACTAACTGGCTCGAATCATAACTCCTTTCCTGATTACCTCAACCTTGGTGTCTCAACCTTGACATAATTGTTGACATTTGTTGTTCAGTCGCTGAGTCATGTCCAAATCTTTGCAACCCCATGGACTGCAGCACACCAGGCTTCCTTGTCCTTTATCAGCTCCCCAAACTTGCTCAAACTCATGTCTACTGAGTCGGTGGGGCCATCCAAACATCTCATCCTCTGTCATCACCTTCTCCTCCTCCCTTCAGTCTTTCCCAGCATCAGGATCTTTTCCAATCAATCAGCTCTTCGCATCAGGTGACCAAAGTATTGGAGTTGGTATCTGGGGCTAGAGAATTCTCTGTTGGAGGTGGGGCACTCCTCTGCTTTGCAGGATGTTTAGCTGCACCTCTGGCCTCTTTCCACTAGATGCTAGTGAGACAGTCAAGTCCTAGGCAGGCTGATAAGAAGTCTGGGATTCTCGAGGAGGAGATGGGGTCTAGAATTCTCAAGGAGTAGGAAAGGATGAAGGAGTTGGAGAAGGAAATGGCAACCCACTCCAATGTTCTTGCCTGGAGAATCCCAGGGATGTGGGGAACCTGGTGGGCTACCATCTCTGGGATCGCACAGAGTCGGACACGACTGAAGCAACTTAGCAGCAGGAAAGGATGAACATTTGTTTTCCTACATTCCTTAGTCACATAAAATGTTTTTTTTTTCTTTAAGCCCACAACTGATGATTACACAACAAACAGCTCAGTTTAAACTCTGTTCTAAGGATTATATAACAACAGTGTATCCTGCTTGAGGACAGTTTCTCCTCCCTGAAAACCTTCTGGCTAATCCTGTTATCTTAAAATGTAAATTATGGGAATGGGTCTAGTAAGAGACCACTTGTCTCATGGTTGTCTCATAGTACAACCATGAGACATTCTTTTGATTTATTGTAATAACTAGTTTAAAAAGTATATAACTCCCTTGCTTAGACTAGCGAAGGGGGCACTCTTTGTCCCCCTTCTGATGTTTGTGTCAGAAATTTTCTCTTTCCCTTTTTCACTTTAATAAAACTCTGCTACACAAAAGCTCTTGAGTGATCAAGCCTGGTCCCTGGTCCCAAAGCTAAATCTTCTTCAAAGATCACGAATCCGACATCCTTCACTGAAAGCTATCACTAGTAGCAACCTCTCCGCTTTTTCCTGCCTGTAGGGATGTCCAAATATTTCTCCAGAAACTGTCAAATACCCTCATGTACAAAATAAAACCGTGAGAACACATACATTTTTCCTTGGACCAGAATAACATCAAGGGCTCCCTTCTGCTTTGCCAGAGGAAAGCTTTACCATAGCTCACTTATTTTCCCTGCTAGCTTTTTTCTCAGGTGAAGGAGGAGAAAAACAATATTAGAAAACGGAGGAGCTCTTAGAATAATCCCATTGCTCTTCAGTTGGTTGAAGAATTATTCAGCATAGCTGTTACATTAATATTTCCACAAAACCTGCTACATATTAGAGGAGGGAAATAATTATATAAGATAAATGTGTTCTTGTTCTGTTACTTCATTGGTTCTATGTTAAAGAAAATGAAAATATCTCTCAAGAGCTTGCTAATGAAACCCAGTGATTCACCCTGTCTCAATTAAGAATAGACTTCATAATCAAATGAATAAAAAGCAGTTCTTCAAAATGAACAACAGTACATTGCAATGAAGCAAAATCTAGCAACACAAAATACAAATAACCCGTTCTAACGCTTGCCTGCTGTTGGCTGCTGGTGCTTAGCCAAAATGTAAGCGTCGTGCTTGGGATGGCTGGGAAGTGAAGTCAGCTCTTGATTTTCCACACTGACAGAAACAAATATATCTGACCAAAAAGGTCATCAGTCTTCATCCATAAACTCAGGTGTGTGAGAAACTGTTTTATTTGACTCTGCCTAATTTCTACATCAAACACAACAAACTCTGATGCTGCAGCAGGGGTGGAAGGTTGTGAAAATTCTATTCAAGAAATTCTGGACTCGCCTCTCCCAGTTCTGCCCTGCCACTGCTGCTGCTGCTGCTAAGTTGCTTCAGTCGTGTCCGACTCTGTGCGACCCCAGAGATGGCAGCCCACCAGGCTCCCCCATCCCTGGGATTCTCCAGGCCAGAACACTGGACCTTCGGCAATTCCCGGGGTTTCTGCCAAAGCAGAGCTCATGAACTCATCTGTACCACCGAGAGAGAGAGCGAGGAGGACAAATAGAGTTCTGAGGGCTACAGTCCATCTCCCCTCCCTGCACCCTCACATCATGTGCTCTTGCCAGCTTCCCTGGGATCTACCCAGACCTGCATATTGCTGTGCAGCCCATGCATCACATGGTAGAGGTCAGAGAAGGTACAGGAAGCTTCTTGAACCCAGCCACAGAATCCAAGAAAGATGCCCCAACCAGGCGCCCAGCAACACAGAAGCCTTCTGTCTGGAGGTCACCTATATGTACTGCTATCACATCCTTTCTGTTTCATTTTCCCTTCCTTTACATGGCTTCCTAGGAGGCACAGTGGTAAACAATCTGCCTGCCAACGCAGAAGATGCAAGAGACATGAGTTCGATTCCTGGGTCAGGAAGATCCTCTGGAGTAGGAAATGGCAACCTGACCCAGTATTCTTGCCAGGAAAGTTCCATGGACAGAGGAGCCTGGGAGGCTACATTTCATGGGGTTGCAAAGAGTCAGAGATGACTAAACACACATGCACTAACTAACTCACTTTATATACTCTAGAGAATCTTTTTCTGTCTAGTAGGTAAAACAACCTTTATCCACAATATTTCAGTCAAATAATTTGTCTACACCCAGAGAACACCATCACCTAAAAGATGTGAGCTTTTTGCCAGAAGTTTTCTGGGTTTGTGGGGTTTACTGGTTTCTCTGTTTTGTTTTGTTTCTACCATGCCACAACCTTTCCCTAAGATGTAGAGCAGAAAGCAATTTTGCAGTTTAAATGGCAGGGTGTGGAATTAATAAGAGGGGAAATTTGATTTACATTTCCAAAAATATTACATGTCTTTATATTCTTGATTATGAGTCCATATCTGATAATGTCTAATATTTTGAATATTCAATTCAAACAGAATAATGGAACATATTACAAAGATTTTCCCTCTTGAACACCTTCATGCATTTAATTTGAATTTTAAAAATACAGTTGTGCTGCTACTGTGTACATAAAAACTGAACAGTCTATATGAGATAAATCACATATGGGTAGTTCCAATAAGAGGATATAAAAATACCACGTCCTGAAGCCTCTTGGTATTTATACCTAAGGAAGACACAGACTTGCTCTAAACTGAAAGTCTTAGACACTAATTGCATCTCTTGAGCTTCCAGGATTTCTCCCAGAACTGGACAAAGTCAGGTCATAGAGGGTGCTATTAAGACAGATTTCCTGTCTTCTGCCAGGCATCTGCTGTTTTCACCATAAGGCAAAGATCTTGGGAACTAATTAACCCTGTAACCTACATACCTAAGGTAGGATTTCTTCCAAATGGCTTTATCACTTAAGATTCTCTGGCTACAAGCAACAAAAACCAATTCCAGCTAATTTAAAATGAAAAAGAAGGTATTCATGTGCATCACTGAGGATTCCAGAGTTGGAACAGTTTCAGACAAACTTGATTAGGACCTCATCCTTAGGGGCCACCTGGCAGTTCTCAGCACTCTCAGGGTCTCAGCTGAGGCAGCAGGGGAGATAGCTAGTTTCCGCAATAACTTGTACAAAGGTCTGGACATGTAATCCTGGGTCTTGTGCAAAACCACCCACTGCAATCATGAGACTACAACCATATACTGATAGTCTAGGGTAGGGGAGAGCAAACGTGTTCTGTAAAGAGCTATTACAGTAATAGTAATAAATATTACTATTTTTTGTAAATAGTAAATATTTTTGATGTCACAGATCATGCAGTCTGTTACTACTTTACTCTGTCCTTTAGCACAAAAGCCACCACACATGAATGAATGATCATGGCCATGTTACCATGAAACTTTATTATGGACACTGAAATTGGAATTTTATATAATTTTCACATATCAGGAGATATCATTCTTCTTTTAATTTTTTTTCTGACCATTTAGAGATATTAAAGGAACCCCCTATCGGCTCAGTGGTAAAGAATCTGCCTGCCAATGCAGGAGACATGAGTTCAATCCCTGGGTCGGGAAAATCCCTTAGAGAAGAAATGGCAATCCAGTCCAGTATTCTTGCCTGGGAATTCCCATGGACAGCAGATCCTGGTGGACTACATGGGATCTCAAAAGAGTCAGACACGACTGAGTGACTGAACCTGCACACAGTGATATAAAAACCATTCTCAGTTAACAGGTTTTTATGAAACAGGTAGCATGGAGGGCTTAGCCCATGGGCAATAATTTGCCAACTTCTGCCCTGGGGAACCCACTTCCCTTGAATACATACACTGAGAATGAAGAACTAGGTCCCTCTAAGGAAATTAGGGTAATGAGTGCTGAGCAACAAACACAATATATCTTCACCTGATATTCTTATGCTTCACAGTTTTAAGCTAGGAAGGGTTGAGAAGCTGCTGTCCAGTGAACTCTTAGAATTAATCCAAAAGCTAGAAGCTTAATGAATGGCCCATCTCCAGTTCCTCTATGCTGCTTCTAAACACCCATCAGTCACCACTAGAGTTGTCCGGGAGGCAGCACACATCTAACTGTCTATTTTCTGTGGCATCAGCAAAACAAGAAAGTCACCAATCAGAATAGCTCTGCACATTCTGGCTGTGGACCACGTGGTCAATGCCAGTTCCCAGTGTTACTGACATCAAGAACTTGAGGCTAATCCAAGTATCCTTTCATTTATCCAACAAAGAACTAGTTATTGATCTCCACTCTTTGTTCTAGGCTCTGGGAATATACCACAGAACAAAACAGGGTAAAACTCTGCTCTCTGGGAGCTTATTAATTAACAGTAAATGGGGAAAAACAGAAAAATAAAGCAAGAATAGGAGTTAGAGAATGCTGGGTGTCATTTTAATTAAGTGGCCAAGGAACGCCTTGCTGCAAAGACAACATTCAAGCAAAGAATTGGAGAAGAATTCTCCAAATAGCTGGGGGAAGAGTATTTTAAATACTGAGCCTAGCAAGTGTAAAGGCCCTGGGGCAGAAATGTGACTGGCCTTAAAGTGGTGGGAGCACAGTGAGTGTGGACATGAGCAAGAGAAGATGAAGTCAGAGAAGTAGAAGGGAAGAGACCACAAATCACTAAGTGCCATGGGGCCACGGTACCAACTTTGATTTCTACTCTCAGTAGAGGTAGCATAGAAGGGTTTTAAGCAGAGAAGACATGATTTGACTCACTCTCGTAAGTGATCATTTCAACTTCTGTGTTGAGAATGAAGTTGTTGCCAGGGTGGAGGGATACATACTAAAGGATGAAGATTTTTTTAAGTCATTTTTTCTACATACAGAACATTTTAAAGTGAAACTGGTGTTTTGCCTGTATGTCAGTAAAGAATACAATACTATTACAGTTGCTAAGTCATGTCCAACTGCGACCCCATGAACTGCAGCATACCAGGCTTCCCTGTCCGTCACTATCTCCCGGAGTTTGCTCAAACTCACATCCACTGAGTCAGTGATGCCATCCAATCATCTCATCTTCTGTTGTCCCCTTCTCCTCTTGCCCTCAATCTTTCCCAATATCAGGGTCTTTCCCAATGAGTCAGTTATATTGACAACTTCTTCTGCATTATGAATGAAAACATCAGCACAGCAAAAAAAAAAAAAGAAAGAAAGTAAGGGGCAGCAGGGAGGAATAACACTATTATTATGAAAACGTATTTTAATCTCACAGACCAGGGCTCTAACACCAAACTTTGAGAAATGCNTGGCCGGGGATGGGGGTGGGGGAGGGTTGGAAGCAGGGAGACCTAGCTACAAGACTATTGTAATAACCTAAGTGCCTTGGCTCCACTCTCAAGCAGAGAATATTCCATGGGTTGAACTATAAATCAGTCTTCAAAATAATAAGCCTCCATGTGCAACCTATCATAGACTGAGGTGTCACACAGCTTTGAAGAAAAGATGCAAGCACAGCTGGCCCAGACATACACTACCTCAAGCTGGATCCCATGTGAGTGGACGTTGTCAGAGGGGCCCCAGTCAACATGTCCTGGCGCTGCCCTCAAGGAGCTGAGAATAGCGATATTGGAAACCCGTTGCCTCCCATTACCCTCAGCCTCTGCAGCCTCCTCCTCCTCTCATTCTAGAATGTGTCCACTCCACTGCCTTTGGCCAGCATTGTGAACATTCACGCAAGTTCCTCACTGAGCTGTGTTTCTCCCTGCTGGGACTGAGCAAGGTTAATCAATAGGAATCGTATTTGTGTCAAAAGGTTAGCAGAGATGCCACCAGTCATCTCACCATGGATGAGTGCCCACTTTCTTACCCGGCACACATATAATGTGTTGAGCTTAGACACCAACCTTAGGCTATTTCCCTCCCCTGGAAGAGCCCCTACTGTGTGAAAACGAGGAAGTCTCTGCTCCCTCTACCACAGCCAAACCCTGACAGGACAACTAGCTCAGCAGTACCCCCTTGAGGCCTGCTATGGGAAGTGCATCTCTAAGGGCCCGAATGTGGAAATTTTACATCCAAAACATTCCCTAGAGAGATCTGTTATCTTAGCCTGAGAGGGTTTCAAGATGATCACAGACGTCTGGTGAATCCCAAGGCTCACAAGACAATGGCAGAAATTCATCCCCCATTCCCCTCTACAGTAACTGCCTTCATCTAAAGGGACAAGAATTCGAATGGTGCTATACTTCCTCTGTGGATGGGCGCTGAAATTCACATTTACAGCTCACCAGCTGTTCATCGACCCTAGCTCACTTTGATCCTGAGCCTGTGTCTTTAGAATAAGCTGCACGGTAGTATCACGTGGGAGAGGGTAAAGAATTCCAATGCCCATGCTTCTCCCCACTGCAGAGTGAACTCAGAATTTCTGTGAGTGCAGCCCAGGCATCACTGAGGGGTATAATAATGTGCAGACAGGTAAGCTATTAAAACTAATTCCTTAAGAGAGGCCAAACTCGCTCAAGAAAATCCACTGAGAGAGTCACCTTTGTCCCTGAACCTAATTCAACAGAAAACCGATTTCAGGCAAGGTCAGGTCTCCCTGCGGGCTTGGGAGCTGTTAGCTACCAAAGCTGCCTTAGAGGTATGGAGGTACTTCCTCTGCTCTGTAATAGCAGCAAAGGCAAAACCGTCAACTCAACTTCCTCCGCTTGCATCTCTACCCTCCCTACCTATTCCCCCCAGAAAAAAAATTGGTTCCATTTCTCCACCTGCTTCCTGATCAGCAGCCTCACTGCCTTCACACTTGTAACTCCCTCTTCTCAGAATGCTCCCTTTTCAGCGGGTCCCTCTGCATCACTCCCTTCTTCACCTAACTTCTGCTCAAGGCAGTAAATCTTCCCCATGACAACAGATAAGTCTCTCATTTGCTCTAGAGCAGGCCCCGTTTCTTGCTATTATAGTACCTAGCACACTATGTTGTGCTGCTTTTCATCAAGTCTAAGACACCATCAATTATGATATACACTATGATTTTTTAAATTATTTATTTTTTATTGAAGGATAATTGCTTTACAGAATTTTGCTGTTTTCTGTCAAACCTCAACATGAATCAGCCATAGGTATATATATATCCCCTCCCTTTTGAAACTCTCTCCCATCTCCCTCCCCGTCCCACCCCTCTAGGTACACTATGATTTTTAAGAAATGCTAAGGAATCAAAAAAAGCTGTCAATAAAATTACAACGATGCTTTCTTATAACTTAGAATTTTCATTTCATGCATACTGAAAGAATTCTTTTAGTGCAATTTAGAGATAAATCAAAGAGCCCAGGATTGGTTAGTCTTTCTTATTTAACCAACTTTCTTTAGTAGAATCACATGTCACAGAAAGTTAAGCAGCTGCTGTTCAAACTCAGCAGGAAGTTTCTGATATTGGTGTTTGATCTCTGAATGACAGTCCTGCCTGACGAATGAATTGATCACAACTCTTTGTTTTGAAATTTCTTCCATCTCTTCAAAGAGATTAGACAATTCCTCCTTCCTCTAGTTGACGGGCTTAGCATGTGATATCAGTATTTCTTAGAATTTAATGTGCAGATGAATCACCTTGGGATCTTCAAATACACTTTTTGATTTTGTAAGTCTGGCATGCAGCCTGAGATTCTGCATTTTTCACAAGTTCCTTGGTAATTCTGGTGCTCTTGGTTCAGGAACCACATGTGGTGTAGCAAGGTGACAGACAATTCTTTACGCATTATCTCATTCACAACATCTTACACAAGTAATTTAACTTGTATTTCCCATTCTTAGGACCCATCAAGCATTTCATTAATGTGCAAGAAAATAAGATGTGAGAATCATCCCTCCAATAATAGTCACCTCACTGATATCAAATAGACATCCCACTCCATAGTTTCTAGCCTTTCTATACACACAATGATTTTTCGTTCTAATGATAAATCATAGTGTAATTTTTAAAAAGCATTTCCAATGGCAGTTAGCTCAGTCATACAGTATCAACAAAGTACTTATCAGTGAAGGAAAAATGAGGAGAACTGCTGTGGCCCAGCTTTCTCTTGCCTCTGTTCCCCAACTATGCTGAGAGCTACTTGAGTGCAAGAACTAGGAAAACTTTGTCCTAAAGTACAGAACTCAGTGCCAAGCAGCAGGTAAGTACATGAGGCGCTACTGCAGTCCTAACACTCTGTTGACCATGTTTCACAGGCTAAGAGTCAGTGACCTGTGCTTATTTGTGACATATATATTTGAAATCTTCTCTAGCTGTGCCAACTCAGGGATTTATTGTGAGTAAATTGGGACGAATAACGTGCTTTGCGAGCTAACACTAGTTTGGGGTGGTGGAATAGATACGAGTGGTATTTACCAATAAAAAGGCTGATTGTGTGGTTCTTTGTGATTTGCTTTCTTGCACATTATGACAGGTTCACTCCCACTCTCCCGGCTAGCTTATGTTTCATCTAGCCTTTTTTTCTGGATGATGGCTCCAGTCAAATAGAACTCAGTATCCCTAGTCTACTGCCATACCACCCTGAATGTGCCTGATCTCCCCTGATCTTGGAAGCTAACCAGGGTCGGGCCTGGTTAGTACTTGGATGGGAGAAATCAGCATCCCTGTATTGACTACACTAAAGCCTTTGACTGTGTGGATAGATCACAACAAACTGTGGAAAATTCTTAAAGACATGGGAATACCAGACCACCTGACCTGCCTTCTGAGAAACCTGTATGCAGGACAAGAAGAACAGTTAAAACCAACATGGAAGAACAGACTGGTTCAAAATTGGAAAAGGAGTGTGTCAAAGTTGTATATCGTCACCATGTTTATTTAACTTATATACAGAGTATCATGTGAAATACCAGGATGGATGAAGCACAAGCTGAAATCAAGATTCCTGGGAGAAATATCAGTAACTTCAGGAATGCAAATGGCACCACCCTTATGGCAGAAAGCCATACTAAAGTTACTAAAGAGCCTCTTGATGAGGGTGAAAGAGCAGAGTGAAAAAGCTGGCTTAAAGCTCAACATTCAAAATACTAAGCTCATAGCATCTGGTCTCATCACTTCATGGCAAAAAATGGGGAAACAATAGAAACAGAGAGATTTCATATTCTTGGGCTCCAAAATCATGCAGATGGTGACTGCACCCATGATATTAAAAGATGCTTACTCCTTTCAAGAAAAACTATGACAAACCAAGACAGCATATTGAAAAGCAGAGATATTACTTTGCTGACAAAGGTGCATATAGTGAAAATGATGCTTTTTCCAGTAGTCACATACAGATGATGTGAGAGCTGGACCATAAAGAAGGCTGAGTGCTGAAGAACTGATGCTTTTGAACTGTGGTGTTGGATGAGACTAATGAAAGTCCCCCGGACTGCAAGGAGATCCAACCAGTCAACCCTAAAGGAAATCAACCCTGAATATTCATTGCAAGGACAGATGCTGAAGCTGAAGCTCCAGTAGTCCATGGGGTCTCAAAGAGTCCCCATGACTGAGCAACTGAACAACAACAATCCCTGTATTATTATTTACTTGGGGTTTTTTAGTTTATGAGCATCTTGATACAAGTCTCTGAGTCTTGTATACTCCAAAAAGAAATGAGGGAAGAAATTATGCTAAGCATATTACAAAAGCATTTCATGAAACAGCATATTCATTAACACAGAAATTGGAAATATACATTTAAAAATTGCCAAGGAAATCATTAAACAAATCTCAGTAAGTGCAGAAAATTAGATTTTCGTGATCTGAATTTTAACTCTCAAGCCAAGACAATTTTAACTCCCAATAAGACAGCTATCCAAATAGAAAAGTACTTCACCCAAAGCAATCTCACTGAAATGGAATTGGACATTCTGTAGTCCAAAATATGGAATTAAAATAGCTATTATATTTCCCAGCTGGAAAGGATACGGGAAATAATCTTATCTAAATCCCTTTATGTTCATAGAGTTGGAATCTTTACAGATCTTTTCATCCTTACAANCCCAAAGCAATCTCACTGAAATGGAATTGGACATTCTGTAGTCCAAAATATGGAATTAAAATAGCTATTATATTTCCCAGCTGGAAAGGATACGGGAAATAATCTTATCTAAATCCCTTTATGTTCATAGAGTTGGAATCTTTACAGATCTTTTCATCCTTACAATTCTAATTTTCTTTATAATTTTAACACTATTCCTATGAAAACACTGGGTTCCCTGGTGGCTCAGATGGTAAAGAATCTACCTGCAGTGCGGGAGACCCAGGTTCAATCCCTGGGTTGTGAAGATCCCCTGGAGGAGGGCAGGGAAACCCACTCCAGTATTCTTGCCTGGAGAAACTCATGGACAGAGGAGCCTGGAAAGAGTCAGACACGACTGAATGACTGAGCACACGACACACCTATGGAAATATTAGTGTTCAAACACTTGATTCACAAAAATAAAACTTTTCATATACATTTAAATTGCACTATTTTAAGTTAAATATTTAGATAGATATTCAAATATTTATTCACATAAAGTGAAAATATCATTAGAGAAGGCTCTGCCTGTACCCCCAACACCGTGTAATATATCTATTAAAAAAATATAACAAGTAACCATGGCTAGGAAGATGTACAGTTAATAATGTTACTATTCAAAAGTCCTAAAACAGACATCAATTCTTCTAAGATCTGGGGAATGGAGAAAGCAAAGAAAGATCTTATTTTTATATTAGGGTTCTATGCTTATAAGAGTGTGCAGGATATATTCAAAAATTAAGCTTACTTTTCTCTAAAATGCAATTTTAAATGTGTTTTTTCACATTCTGGTTTGCTATGAAGAAAATAGAGGTTATTCCTAAAAGAACCAAATTCTTTATAGGAAACTGACTACATGTCTAAAAATCCTCCCAAGAAGTAGTTAAATCTAGCAGCAACTTTCCATCACTGAGAGTACTTTCTGTATTTCTTTATTCAATCTTCCCCGGGCAATTATTCCTTGAGTTCAGGCTTCTGTTAGATCTCTGTTCTATCTTTCTGTTAAGTTGTTGAAGTCAGAAGGTGCCTGATTACGTTTCCCTTTCTTTTCAAGTTAGTCCCTCCAGTGGATCTTCAGACAACGGACAGTCCCATGGAATGGCAACGGCTGGCTACACATCTCCATTAGCTGCCCTGCCCTTAACTAAACCCTGATTCTCAGTTACTTACCTTCAGGTAAAGCTGGAGGAGACTGGCAGATATGCCTACTGAGTAGGCAGAAAACCAGGAGACAAAATCATTTTCAATTCCTTTGTAGGAAGGACAAAAAATAGAAATATCACACGACAAAAAGTAGGAGGGGGAAAAAAAAAAANTCTGTAGTCACGTGCAGCACGCTGCCTGCTAAATCCATAGTTACTCCTGAGGAAATGTGCATCTTTCCCTGGACACAGCGTGTCTTAAAGGAATAGCCACGTTTTCCCCTCACCTCCAAGGACAGAGCTTATTATTAAGCATAGGTTCTCTACAATGGGCAACCAAGCCTTAGCCTGACCATGACCCAGGACATTACCAGGAGTGGAGCATTGAATCGATGTATTAGGAATTGTTGAAAAAAATGAGTCAGGTAATTCTAATGTTCATTCAAGATCCAGAAACACTCTTATGGAAGGTGAGGCCCTCACATCTTAAAGAACAGAGAAAATCATCACCTACTCAGAGTTATCCAGGACAAACGCTGGGTAGATTTGGGTGTCATCTTGGAGAATGGACCTCCTGGGAGCTTGCTGACTCTTTTGTCAGAACCTCTTTCTTCACATCTCAGCAGGTCAGAAGCATTAGAGGCAGAGCCCTTACCTGCAACATGTCCTATAGCAAAGTCTGATGGTGACGTCTCTAGGCTTGGGCATCTAACAGAAAGACAGACATAGAAGGGTTACGCTTGAGTATGTCTTTATTTTTATTGTTAGGTAACTTCAAAAACTCAGTTCTGGACCTTAAGGTCAAAGCATTTAGGCCTTAGGTCAAAAGATCTATTAAAGAATCTGATTGTTTTTGTTTTACCTAAGCCAGTGATCAGTTGTGAGAGCTTGGGAAGTACATTAAAAGAGGCACATCTTCATTTCTTAACCTGCAAAATGGACAAAACAGCACCTCCACCTTATGGTCAGTTAGGATGGCTAAACATACATAAAACATTGAAGTAGCACTTGATATAAAGTCCTGGATAAATGAGACTTTATATTACTCCTGATCATGCAACTGAGTGATATGAGCTTAAGTTGGTTAGGGTTTTAATTAGTTCACATAATAATGGCAGTGTACGTTTTCTATGGTGCTAAGAGATACTTTGGCTTTTTTTTTTTTCCTGTAAACTTCTGCTGTTTTGTATAGGTTATGTCTATATAGTGCAGTTAGATTGATTTTTTCCCCCATTCAATTCTGCATTTTGTTTTTTCAGCTGGGATAATGGGCAATTGCAGAGATATTGATGGAAGTTACTGAGCTTCCTTAAAACAACCAAGCAAACACATCTGCGTATTGCTTCAGTGGAGGCAGCCCTACAGCAACTGCCAGAAATCATTTGAGTCAGAAAGTGCTGTCAGAAAATTTTGGCTTCCCCTATCATCCTCTAACCCTTAGCTTTCAACTATTTCTAATGAATCTGAATCATGTGGAGACTCACTGGTTTTGAGCAAGAAATGAGAACAATGTTTCGGTTATCTCAGTGCAGTTCAGTCGCTCAGGTGTCCGACTCTTTGAGATCCCATGGACTGCAGCACAACAGGCTTCCCTGTCCATCATGAACTCCCGGAGCTTGCTCAAACTCGTGTCCATCGAGTCAGTGATGCCATCCAACTACCTCATCCTCTGTTGTCCCCTTTTCCTCCTTCCTTCAATCTTTTCCAGCACCAGGGTCTTTTGCAATGAGTCAGTTCTTTGCATCAGGTGGCCAAAGTATTGGAGTTTCAGCATCAGTCCTTCCAATGAATATTCAGGACTGATTTCCATTAGGATTGAATGGTTTTGATCTCTTTGCAGTCCAAGGGACTTTCAAGAGTCTTCTCCAACACCACAATTCAAAAGCATCAATTCTTCGGCGATCACCATTCTTTATAGTCCAACTCTCACATCCATACATGACTACTGGAAAAACCATAGCCTTGACTAGACAAACCTTTGTTGGCAAAGCAATGTCTCTGATTTTAATATGCTGTCTAGGTTGGTCATAGCTTTTCTTCCAAGGAGCAAGCGTCGTAATTTCATGATACCATCTGCTGTGATTTTGGAGCCCAAGAAAATAAAGTCTGTCACAGTTTCCATTATTTCCCCATCTATTTGCCATGAAGCAATGGGGCTGGATGCCATGATCTTAGTTTTCTGAATGTAGAGTTTTAAGTAAAANCTTAATTTCATGATTGCAGTCACCATCTGCAGTGATTTTGGAGCCCAAGAAAATAAAGTCTGTCACAGTTTCCATTACTTCCCCATCTATTTGCCATGAAGCGATGGGGCTGGATGCCATGATCTTAGTTTTCTGAATGTAGAGTTTTAAGTAAAAAATTTCATTGTCCTCTTTCACTTTCATCAAGAGGCTCTTTAGTTCCTCTTCTCTTTCTGCAGTAAGGGTGGTGTCATCTGCATATCTGAGGTTATTGATATTTCTCCTGGCAGTTATGATTCCAGCTTGTGCTTCATCCAACCTGGCATTTTGCATAATGTACTCTGCATATAACTTAAATAAGTAGGGTGACAATATACAGCCTTGACATACTCCTTTACTGATTTGGAACCAGTCTGCTGTTCTATTTCCAGTTCTAACTATTGCTTCCTGACCTGCATACAGATTTCTTAAGAGGCAGGTAAGGTGATCTGGAATTCCCATCTTTTGAAGAATTTTCCTCAGTTGATTGTGGTCCACACAGTTAAAGGCTTTGGCATAGTCAATAAAGCAGAAATAGATACTTCTGGAACTTTCTTGCTTTTTCAATGATCCAGAGGATGTTGGCAATTTGATCTGATTCCTCTGNACTCTGCATATAAGTTAAATAAGCAGGGTGACAATATACAGCCTTGACGTACTCCTGTTCCTATTTGGAAGCAGTCTGTTTTTCCATGTCCAGTTCTTACTGTTGCTTCTTGACCTGCATGTAGGTTTCTCAAGAGGCAGGTCAGGTGGTTTGCTATTCCCATCTCTTTCAGAATTTTCCACAATTTTTTATTATTGCTATCTCATTTAACAGATGAGTAAGCTTTACTAAATTTAGATTAAATGTTGGGCTGGCCAAAAATCCGTTCAAGTTCTTCCATAGCATCTTAGGAAGAACCCAAATGAACATTTTGGCCAACACAATATTCCCAAGGATAGATACCTTCTATACAAATGTATTTCAAACTTACATTTGTCTGCTCTAGAACATGAGCATATAATTTCTAGTAAACGAATCCAAGTCATCTAACAGACTATTTTCAGTGATAGAAGCTTGAGAGAAAGGAGAAAATATCTCAGTTTATTGATTATCTGTGTATGATATGAATGTTTTATTCAGGTTTTGTCCTAACATAATCTGTAATTCTAAGGATTTATTAAAATACTGACTTTACCCTCCTACCATACTCTCTTCCAAAAGAACATTCCCCCTTCTCTAATAGTCCCTGATGTACCCTGTTATAAACAGTCCATGATGTACCCTGTTATAAACTAGGGGCATGCAACAGACCTACAGGCTGCATTGGATCAACTGAATTCTCTTTCTTGAATATCTGCACTGAGAAAGTAGGTACATAACGAAATAGATGATGGATGGACATGCCATTTAGGGGAGGGAAGCAAAGTTCTGTCTCAGGTTAACAAGATTAAATCATAGGCAAAATATGGAAGGCAGACTAAAAGTTCTGATCTTGCACTGGCAAGGGAAAAATCACCAAAGTTTCTGAGTAGGAAAGTCACACTGAGAACATAAATAAAGATATTAAATTTATAAGGTACATAAGGGGAACTAAGGCCAAAGAGGTCAAGTTTATTTGGAACATAAATTTTTGGATCAAAATAATGATCTGATATGCAAATAGTTGCAAAGGCCTTTCTAATGGAGAATTTATAGGACTTCGTGATAGTAAATCATTTAAGGTAATTTAAAACAGGAACAAACAATGATTAAAAGACTCAAGTTTAAAGTGCAAATTAAAAAAAAATAAATAAATAAAGTGCAAATTACTATAAATATAGAATCTAAGAAGCAAAGATGCTTTTAGGGCATTGAGTTAAATTTTTTGACAGTTTGAGTTTCCAGTAATACTGGAACATTTAAGAGCAAATAACTAGTGGGATGCTTGACATTAAAGCTAGAAAGTGTATTAGAAATTGTCATAGTCCAATTGCTTTATTGCTCAAGTGAGAAAACTGAGATCTAGAAGGATAATTTATCCAACACAACACACATAAGATAGACATAGGACTAGAATTCAAGCTTTTGACTCTCAATCCAGTGCTCTTTGGAATACATTGCACTGCCTTTTCTAACTGATTGGTAGGAATAGAAAATAGATCAAAATTACACTGAGAGAGATCTACAGTGATAAATTACACTAAAGTCTTGAGATCTGCAGAGAGTTTAGAGCAGAGATGGCAGACAATTTTCAACTTATGTGCCAGTTCCAATAAATAAGAAATGACTGCATGGATACTGCAATGAAAACAATTCTGGAATCTGTGTCCAGGCTTACTGAAAACAATGATATAACCAGTAACAATCCTGGCCAACAGTAAAACTGAAGAGGTAAGCAGCTTATAGGCTACCTATATCGCCATCACTGGTCAGAAAGAAAACTGCAGTCATAAACATGAGAAAGAACAGAAAACATTCTTTAAAAACAACAGCCAGAAAAATATCAAAATGATCAGCTTTACATAAGGTGATAACATTTCCTTTCTATTTTCTAGTTCCTATCTTAAATGCGAAGTATTAGATAAAATTCTCAAAAACGACAGAATGGTCTCTGTTCGTTTCCAAGGCAAACCATTCAAGATCACAGTAATCCAAGTCTATGCCCCAACCACTGAAGAAGCTGAAGTTGAACGGTTTTATGAAGACCTACAAGACCTTTTAGAAGTAACACCCCAAAGAGATGTCCTTTTCATTATAGGGGACTGGAATGCAAAAGTAGGAAGTCAAGAAACACCTGGAGTAACAGGCAGATTTGGCCTTGGAATGCGGAATGAAGCAGGGCAAAGACTAATACAGTTTTACCAAGAAAATGCACTGGTCATAGCAAACACCCTCTTCCAACAACACAAGAGAAGACTCTACACATGGACATCACCAGATGGTCAACACTGAAATCAGATTGATTATATTCTTTGCAGCCAAAGGTGGAGAAGCTCTATATAGTCAACAAAAACAAGACCAGGAGCTGACTGTGGCTCAGATCATGAACTCCTTATTNTTTTGACAGTTTGAGTTTCCAGTAATACTGGAACATTTAAGAGCAAATAACTAGTGGGATGCTTGACATTAAAGCTAGAAAGTGTATTAGAAATTGTCATAGTCCAATTGCTTTATTGCTCAAGTGAGAAAACTGAGATCTAGAAGGATAATTTATCCAACACAACACACATAAGATAGACATAGGACTAGAATTCAAGCTTTTGACTCTCAATCCAGTGCTCTTTGGAATACATTGCACTGCCTTTTCTAACTGATTGGTAGGAATAGAAAATAGATCAAAATTACACTGAGAGAGATCTACAGTGATAAATTACACTAAAGTCTTGAGATCTGCAGAGAGTTTAGAGCAGAGATGGCAGACAATTTTCAACTTATGTGCCAGTTCCAATAAATAAGAAATGACTGCATGGATACTGCAATGAAAACAATTCTGGAATCTGTGTCCAGGCTTACTGAAAACAATGATATAACCAGTAACAATCCTGGCCAACAGTAAAACTGAAGAGGTAAGCAGCTTATAGGCTACCTATATCGCCATCACTGGTCAGAAAGAAAACTGCAGTCATAAACATGAGAAAGAACAGAAAACATTCTTTAAAAACAACAGCCAGAAAAATATCAAAATGATCAGCTTTACATAAGGTGATAACATTTCCTTTCTATTTTCTAGTTCCTATCTTAAATGCGAAGTATTAGATAAAATTCTCAAAAACGACAGAATGGTCTCTGTTCGTTTCCAAGGCAAACCATTCAAGATCACAGTAATCCAAGTCTATGCCCCAACCACTGAAGAAGCTGAAGTTGAACGGTTTTATGAAGACCTACAAGACCTTTTAGAAGTAACACCCCAAAGAGATGTCCTTTTCATTATAGGGGACTGGAATGCAAAAGTAGGAAGTCAAGAAACACCTGGAGTAACAGGCAGATTTGGCCTTGGAATGCGGAATGAAGCAGGGCAAAGACTAATACAGTTTTACCAAGAAAATGCACTGGTCATAGCAAACACCCTCTTCCAACAACACAAGAGAAGACTCTACACATGGACATCACCAGATGGTCAACACTGAAATCAGATTGATTATATTCTTTGCAGCCAAAGGTGGAGAAGCTCTATATAGTCAACAAAAACAAGACCAGGAGCTGACTGTGGCTCAGATCATGAACTTCTTATTACCAAATTCAGACTTAAGTTGAAGAAACTAGGGAAAACCACTAGATTATTCAGGTATGACCTAAATTGAATCCCTTATGACTATACAGTTGGAGAAGGCAATGGCACCCCACTCCAGTACTTTTGCCTGGAAAATCCCATGGACAGAGGAGCCTGGTAGGCTGCAGTCCCTGGGGTTGTGAAGAGTCGGACACGACTGAGCAACTTTACTTTCACTTTTCACTTTCATGCATTGGAGAAGGAAATGGCAACCCACTCCAGTGTTCTTGCCTGGAGAATCCCAGGGACAGGGGAGCCTGCTGGGCTGCCAACTATGGGGTCGCACAGAGTCGGACACGACTGAAGTGACTTAGCAGCTTAGCAGATAAACTGCTGAATAAGCTTATTGGAAACATGAAGGTTCTGAGTATTTGGGCAGTTAGGATGGAAGAGGCTGAAAAAGATGAAGACAGAGACAGAAACGTAAATTTATTCACTGAATTTTTAACATGGACTGGCTTATTTGTTCAGTATGTATCCAATTCTGTGCAACACTATGGACTGCAGCTCAGCAGTCTCCACTGTCCACGGGATTCTCCAGACAAGAATACTGGAGTGGTTTGCCATGCCCTCCTCCAGGGGATCTTCCTGACTCAGGGATTGAACCTGCATCTCTTACATCTCCTGCATTGGCAGTTAGGTTCTTTACCATTATCACCACTTGGGAAGCCCTAGTATGTTACTAGACTTTAGCTTAATTTGATTTTATATTAGAGACTACCTAAAAGTCAGACAGGACTGAAGCAACTTAGCACAGCACACACAGAACACAATAAAAATTTATCTGAAATTTTTGGCTTTTTACACATGCCAAAGTCAAGATTATGAACTGACCACACACATTTATCTCCTTCTTTTCCTGATAACCCAGGACTTAGTTACGAAGAAAACACAAACACCAATACACATATATACATATGTAATATGTATATGAATATGTACACAAAATCAATAAAGAAGCCAGAAAGGAGACCATCAACAGACAAGAAATGTCACCGAACTTCTTAAAGACAGTAGCATTTAGAAGAGTAGTATAGTGAGTTGAATGGTGGTCCCCTAAAAGATATGTCCATATACTAACTCCCAGAATCTGTGAATGTTACCTTATTTGGAAAGGAAGGCCTTTGGAGAGGTAATAAAGTTAAGGATGCTGTGATGAGATCATTATGGGTTTTCCTGACAAGCCCTAAATCTAATGACAGTATCCTTCTAAGCATGCAGCAGAGGGAGATTACCCAGACAGGAAGAAGGCCATGTGAAGACAGAGATTACAGTGACGTGACTACAAGCCAAGGAATGCCAACAGCCACCAGAAACTGGACGAGGTAAGGGACATATTCTCCTCTGAGCCTCTGAGGGAGCAGAGTCTTATGACACATTGATTTTTTACTTCTGGCCTCCAGATGTAAATAAAGGTGTGTTATTTTAAATTACCAAGTTTGTGTTAATTCATCATTACAGCCACAAGAAATCAATGCAAGTGATTTGTAAACAAGCTGAGAAAACTGGCCTTGCAGACATATAGACAGGCTCAGAAAACAGCAATTGGAAGCAGGGAGTGGAATGTTGAGTTAAGATGGGGGAATAAATATAAAGTGAATATAAATTATAATTGTCCCTCCCATCACTCCCTCATTCCAACAGGGGGAATGCCCAGCAGGCAGCCATTCTTCCCTACAGAAATTGCACTGTCAAGAGAAGCAGGGCAGCTGGTGTGGTCATTCCCCAGCTAAACTCTCTAAAGCAAGGTTGGCAAGCCTCAGTTGGCAAGTCCAGTCCACAACCCTAGATAGCTCATTGCCTTATTGTTAAGAGATAACAAAGAATGAAAGTACACTAGCCATTTTTAAAGATTCTAGAATTAAAGAGAGGGCAGAAGTAAACAGGGCAAAAAAGTCCACAATGAAATTTGAAATAATTCAAGTAACATCAAAGGACTGAAAAAAACGGAGGGCAGTCTATTTATAGCATATATTATGTCGTTATTAATTTATTGTCTCTCAGCTCCAAACTGTGTCAACATTTGAGTGCGACTTGCTTGCTAGAACATTTTTAGGATTTAACATTTTGCAAGTACAAGTCCTTCTCCAGGGGATCTTCCCAACCCAGGAATTGAACCCAGGTCTACCTAATTGCAGGCAAATTCTTTACCAGCTCAGCCACAAGGGAAGCCCAAGAATACTGGAATGGGTAGCCTATCCCTTCTCCAGGGGATCTTCCCACCCAGCAATCAAACCCGGGTTTCCTGTATTGCAGGCAGATTCTTTACCAACTGAACTACTAGGGAAGCTTTGGCTTAAAACTCAACATTCAAAAAACCAAGATAAAAAAAAACTAAGTTTCCAAAATCACTGCAGATGGTAATTGCAGCCATGAATTTAAAAGACACTCCTTGGAAGAAAAGCTATGACCAACCTAGACAGCATATTAAAAAGCAGAGATATTACTCTGCCGACAAAGGTCCATCTAGTCGAAGCTATGGTTTTTCCAGTAGTCATGTATGGATGTGAGAATTGGACTACAAAGAAAGCTGAGCGCCAAAGAATTGATGCTTTTGAACTGTGGTGTTGGAGAAGATTCTTGAGAGTCCCTTGGACTGCAAGAAGATCAAACCAGTCCATCCTAAAGGAAATCAGTTCTGAATATTCATTGGAAAGTCTGATGCTGAACTGACTCATTGGAAAAGACCCTGATGCTGGGAAAGATTGAATGCAGGACAAGAAGGGGACAACAGAGGATGAGATGGTTGGATGGCATCACCAACTCAATGGACATGAATTTAAGCAAGTTCCGGTAGTTGGTGATGAACAGGGAAGCCTGGCATGCTGCAGTCCACAGGGTAGCAGAGTCACACACGACTGAGCGACTGAACTGACGCTTGCTAGATGTAGGCTCTGCCGATAGAGCGCGCTGTAAGGACGGGAGGGAAGGTGCTTTTTGTTCTGTGTTCTTTTACTCCTGTAAGGTTCTGCTGTGTGCCACTCTGGCAACCACACCTCCACCTCACAGGTCTGAATCTCTGCCTCTGGACCTCCTCCTCTTCAGGTTCCAGGTTCCTTCTTTATTCACTATTCCTTCAACTTTGGAGTAGTATGTGCTCTCTGCAGTTATTACTTCCGTATACCTTAGAGTTCTCTATTACTCCTTGCAGTAGTGAATATATTTTTTTACTTAGTTTAAAATTTACTTAGTTCACAGTTACTTTCTTAAATCAAATTACTGATGTGGTAATTTTTGTCCCCTGACCATACCCTAAGCAACACAACAGTAAGGTTTTGAATCTTTAAAATCCTATAAAAATAAACACTAAAGATCAGGTAAAACTCTCAGACTGCTAAAGTAAAATTTTCAATAAATGATTAGACAATAAAATTGAGAAAAGTTTCCAGAAAACAGAATATCCANCTATTCTTCACGCTTAAAAGGATGTTTCATTTCGTGGGCACGATCACGTGGGGGAGGGTGATGGTGGTGGTGGCTTGACAAGTGTATTTCTTTGCATCTTTCATGTTTCTTTGCCTTGGCGGGTTCCACGACAGCCTTCGTCTGGCTTTGGCCCCTGCCGTTTTTCCCAGAGCTGGCTACAGTTCTGAAGAGCTGAGCTTCTTCCGAGTGACAGACGGGACGGTAGCAAGTTCCGAGAAGCACCTGCGTATTCCCAGGGTTCCTTCCCGCTCTAGGGAGAACGGATTCCCTTTCGCGGCCCGCGCGGGGCCGAGGAGTCCAACGCGCGGCCCCCGAGCGCGCGCCCCACCGTAGTCTGAGAGCGCGCGCGCGCGCCGCCTCCGCCTACGCCACACAGCAGCGCCTCCGGACCCCGGAGTAGGCGGGGCTGCGGCGGGGGGAGGGGAGGCGGAGCCACGGTGGGGCGCCGGGGCCGGCCGAGGTCCTAACGGAGAGCAGGGCCCGCATTGGTTGTCATGGGGACGGCGCGGTAGGCTGACGCCGTAGCTGACGTCGGCTGGAGTTGCGCTGCCAGCCCTGCGGCACCTGGCGGGTGCTCAGAGCCTGGGAGGCGGATGGCTGGGGTGGCTGGGTGGCCATCTCACTCCCAGCCCGCCCCGCACGGTCCGGACGGTGGCTCCCTAGGGACCCGTTGTCGGCAGTTCTGCGCCCTCTTCTGTGTGAGTACCCTGCAGGCTGGTGGTGGCGGGATCCCAGGCCCGGGAACTCGGCCTGCCCTGCCCTGCCCTCTCTGGGGACAGCAGCGTGGAGGGCTGCTCAGATCTGAGCGCTTGGGGCGGTGGGCCCAGCAGGGTGGACGGGGGCCGCGATGCGCCACTGCAGTCTGACCGGCCCAGCGCCGCGGAGTGGAGAGATGTGGAGAGTACCTCTACGTACTTACTTTTCTTCTCCCGTTCCTGGGCGGATCTTCTCCGGAGCGTTGAGCGTGTTGTCCTCAAAGAGTGAATGCGATCTTTGCCTTTCCTATTCCTGATTCTGGTTTCAGTACAGTTCAGTCGCTCAGTCGTGTCCGACTCTTTGTGACCCCGTGAATCGCAGCACGTCAGGCCTCCCTGTCCATCACCAACTCCCGGAGTTCACTCAGACTCACGTCCATCGAGTCAGTGATGCCATCCAGCCATCTCATCCTCTGTCGTCCCCTTCTCCTTCTGCCCCTAATCCCTCCCAGCATCAGGGTCTTTTCCAATGAGTCAACTCTTCGCCTGAGGTGACCAAAGTACTGGAGTTTCAGCGTTAGCATCATTCCTTCCAAAGAACACCGAGGGCTGATCTCCTTTAGGATGAATTCTGGTTTAACAGCATTTAAATCAGATGCTCACTAAGTACATTTATTTCCTTTTAGGGTGTCACCTTGGTGCTGAATCTTGAACCTGTGAAATGCCTTAATTACATCTGAGAAAAAGTGATCGATCTGTTACGTTTCTAAGAGTCTAGTTACATTTATAGGGTTATTTCAGTATGTATACAAATAGAAAGAAATATATACTATTTAGGAATCTCTTCCAAATGGCTGTGTTACTTTTCAACATTACTATACGAACATCTACTGATTGGAGTATATGACTTTTCCTTCTTCTGAGAAAAGGATGCTAACAGTTTTTTTCACCTGTTGCATTTATGATTGCTGTTACTGCTTGGGTCTTATGGAAGAAAATTGCTTGTTATGAGGATTCTGTGAAGTTAAAAAAATATATGAAAGAAATTTAAATGCCCCAAATTTTTCATCATATTTATAATCTTACATATTTATAAAGACTATCTTGATTTATTGATTGAATATGTATACGGGTTTTTGTTTCCTTTTTTCCCATGCTGTAAAATTCAGTTAAGGAGTGAATCATCCAAGCCTCTGCCTGTTTTTTCCTTGATCTTTAGTCATTTATTCCCTGATAATGAGGTGTTTAGAGAAAAAATAAAATGAGATGAAATATCATACAGTTTGTTTTCCTATTTTGTATTAATATCTCTTAGCAGGTCCTGTTAAAGGGATTGTGAGGGAGAAGTTTTTAGATATAATGACATGTATGAAGTTCACAGATGTCTTTTTAAGTTTGACCTTAATTTTCCTTGATGATCTTACTTATCAAATATGTCATTATTTAAGGTATTTGCTATAGTACACATTACCGCTTAGAGATGATTATTTCTGTAGTGTATTTGCTGTGTTCATCATTGAATAATATTAGTGTTTACTAATTGGATTGTACATTAGACTATTAAATAATAGTAAATAATGTAAATACATAATTATGTTTGGTCTATCACATAATTGTCTATTTTTGCCTGGAGAATCCCAGGGACGAGGGAGCCTGGTGGGCTGCTGTCTATGGGTTGCACAGAGTTGGACACGACTGAAGTGACTTAGCAGCAATACTATAATAATCACATAAAGTAATGGGCCATCCACTGTGCTGGTCACTTTTCCTTTTCAGTATTTCCTCCTCTTATAATAAAGTAGGTGCCATTTTCATTTCCCAGGGGAAAAAAAAAGAACAAGCCTTAGTGAGATTAAGTGGCTTGCCCAAAGCCATACATTCAGTAATTATCAAAACAAGAGCTTATGCCTGACTCATTTTGACCCTATTACTGCCCCACCCCCTTTTAAAATGGGAATACAAAGATGAAGAGAGCATAGGCCTAGCCCTCCCACTAGCTAGCAGTTTGGTTGGGGAAGGGTGAGTAGTTTATCAGAGTGAAAATTCAGGAAGCAGAAGGAGGAATGAAGATCAAGGCTCTTCAGGAGCACAGACCACTTCTTTCTTGAAACTCTCTTTTTCCTTTGGTTACTGCTCCCAGTTTTTCATTTTCTGCCTGATGTCTTTCAGTTTATTTTGTGGGCCCAAAATTTTCTTTTCAGCATTTTTTTCTTGCAATCATCACAAATATAAATAATGCCCAAATTTTCATCCTCTGTCTCATCACTGGATTGCTATATTTTGTTGCCTACTTAACATAAAAATGGATTATATGTATATGTATCTCCATCCTTACACACACCGAAATATATATATGTATGTATGTATACAGTAATAATAGCTATCATTTTTGAAGAGCTTGCCATACTCTAGGCATTGTGCTAAGTGTTTTACTTGCATATTCTTATTTAATCTTTATAGTATCCTATAAGTCATTTATTAGTATTATTCTCTTTTGAAAGATGAGGAATTGAGGTCCACAGAGATTAATCTGCTGATGGGTAGAACCAAGAATCTGACAATAGAGCTAGTGCTTGTAGCTGCTTAATATCCATCAGGTATCAGCCCAACATGTCCCACCAAGTTCACTGAGTGTCCCTGTAAGAAATATCTATTATAGTTGTATTGATGTCTGTTCTGAGGCACTCTTTTAGCCTTTTAATCATTTAACTCTTAACAATAGTCCTCTGAACACTTGCTGTTAGACTGACTTTACAGATAAGGAAACAAGTTGCCCAGTCTATAGAAGTAACTGTGAGAGATTACAGTAATTCCAAGACTTGTGTTTTAAACAGCTCCACTATATTTGCCTATACTGTTGCTGCTGCTGCTAAGTTGCTTCAGTGGTGTCTGACTCTGTATGACCCCATAGACGGTAGCCCACCAGGCTCCCCTGTACCTGGGATTCTCCAGGCAAGAAGGGAGTGGGTTTCCATTTCCTTCTCTAATGCATGAAAGTGAAAAGTGAAAATGAAGACACTCAGTCGTGTCCGACACCACTGCAGCCTTCCAGGCGCCTCTGTCTATGGGATTTTCCAGGCGAGAGTACTGGAGTGGGGTGCCATTGCCTTCTCCGACTTGCCTATACTGTGCTGTACTCCAGTTAATAATACTACTGGTCTAAGTATTTAACTCTGAAAACCATGAGAATCATCCTTGATTCTTTGTTCTCTTTAGGAGTTTTAATTTAATAAAATGTCATGAATTTTCTGCTCAGGATAAAACAAAAGAAATAAGCCTTTCTTGATGGCTCAGAGTCATAATTCAGCTGTCTTCCTGATTGCTGAATCACTATGAAGTACTAGTCCCTCAATTTTGTCTGACTCTTTGTGACTCTCTGTAGCCCCGCCAGGCTCCTCTTTCTCTGGAGTTCTCCAGGCAAGAATACTGAGGTGGGTTGCCATTTCCTACTCCAGGGGATCATCCCACAGGGACTGAACCCAGGTCTCTTGCATTGCAGGCAGATTCTTTACTGTCTGAGCCACCAGGGAATCACTATGGAATACTTTAAATATTAAATCTTTATTTGATTTATATTTTTTCCTATTTATGTGCGGCCAGGTTTCAGTTACTGATGCAGTTGGCTTTGTAGCCTCTCTGTTTTCTAATCTGGGGTAGATCGGAAAGATGATCAGCCTTATTAGATCTAAATCATCTAGAAAGAGTTAATGCTCGTCCGTATCAATAAGGAACGGGAAGTTTTACTTTGTAGATTTAATGATATCTATTTTTTTTATCTGTACTGGATAGTTGTTATAGAAGTTAACTCACATAATTAGTTTATTTGTGTAAACATTCTTTTTAGCATTTCTTATCAGACTTTTCTGTCCAAAGTACCACTAATGCTAAAAGAAAATGGATGCGGATCTCTGGGAATCTAGAACTTTAACTGATAACTGTTGTTCAGTTCAGTTCAGTCACTCAGTCGTGTCCGACTCTTTGCAACCGCATGAATTGCAGCACGCCAGGCCTCCCTGTCCATCACCATCTCTCAGAGTTCACTCAGACTCATGTCCATCGAGTCCGTGATGCCATCCAGCCATCTCATTCTCGGTTGTCCAATAAAAAGAATTTNACTCAGTCGTGTCCGACTCTTTGCAACCGCATGAATTGCAGCACGCCAGGCCTCCCTGTCCATCACCATCTCTCAGAGTTCACTCAGACTCATGTCCATCGAGTCCGTGATGCCATCCAGCCATCTCATTCTCGGTTGTCCAATAAAAAGAATTTTTAAGTCTTCAGTTTTATTCTTAAAAATATATGCACATTATGTTCTAATGTGAGATTTAATGTTTTAGACACCCTCATCTTTTAAAAAATAAAAAATTTAAGAATATATATACTGAGTGTATTCATGTTTTAGGTACACAATGATACACACTCAGATATTGATCTGAGAAGATGGAATGAATGCTTGTACTACTGTTGTAGCAGTATTTTCAGTGGCAGGCACAGAAATATTTAAATTCATTATCTGTGAATGTGCCACCCAGAAGTATACTTTACTAGTGCAATAATGTATGTACTTGGGAAAATCAATCCTGATATGGAGTTTGGTTTCTCAGAAGTACATAGAAATGTCCATTTATTTACTTAAAATACTTTAGTGTTAGTCACTCAGTCGTGTCTGACTCTGGGACCTCACGGACTGTAACCTACCATGCTCCTCTGTCCATGGAATTCTCCAGGTGAGAATACTGAAGTGGGTTGCCATTCCCTTCTCAGGGGATCTTCTTGATCCAGGGATCAAACTGGGGTCTCTCGCATTACAGGCAGATTATCTACTATCTGAGCTACCAAGAAAGCCCAAATACTTTAAAAGTATACTAAGTTAGATACTTGTTGCCTTTCAATAATTAAAAAAAATTTTTTCTCAATATATACGTAGTTTACTCAATTTTGATCCAGTTTGCTTCACTTTAAGACTCTAAACTGATTTTGATGTATTTGAGTTGTTTGTATAAGATAGAGATAAGAGAACTTAGTTTTATTTTTAACCTGTTGAGATAGTGGACAATCACATAATGTTGTGTGAAGAATATTTTATAACTTTTATTTGAAAAATTCATTTTACAAATAAATCTTTGTTTTAATAGGATCCTGACTGAATCAGTGCTTTATACTGTCACTCAATGCTCTCCATAAAGCTGAGATATGCCCACTGGTAAGATTTCTATGATATTTTTTATATACAGTACATACTATTTACTTTAAAGTGTGGATTCTTTTAAGGGATTCTTTAACCAATTAAGGAGTAAAGTAGATATCATCAACCAAATATAACATTTATAGATATTTCATGGTTTGATATTTCTTTCTGTGAAATGTTGGTAATTAAGGTTAATATGTGGCTGGCAAGTTGGGACTTAGCTGGGCAGAGTAAATAACATATGGTTAGTTTTTATTTTTTATTATCAAATGGATATTTGACTTTAAAGTAGACTTTGGTGAACTTTTTCCTAAAAGGCAAGCTAGTAAATATTTTAGGTTTGGTCTCTGCTATAACTACTCAACTCTGCCATAGAAACATGGAGGTAGCCATGATAATTCTTAACAGAGTGGGTATGGCTGTGTTTCAATGAAACTTTATTTATTAAAACAGTTGACTGGCCTGCAGGTAGTTTCCCAATACCTGCCCTGAGGCATTCATTCATTCAGCATTTATTTGAAACATGTTTGAGTATTTACTCTGTGCTAGACCCCATGATAATAGCTAAGGACGTCGTTATGAACTACTGGGTATAGTGGAAGAGTCACAGTATATTTATATATATATAGGTATACAAATAATTATACAAATTCAAGCTGGGTTAAGTGCTGTGAAGGAAAAAAAAGTCTGCGGTGTGAGAAATGGAGAAATATAGATGAGGTTGTCAGGCAGTGTTCCACTTCACAGGCAACATTTAAAACAGACATATTAACCCCAGCCAGGTGTGAGGAGTTAGAAGACGTCTGCACAGGGTAGAAGCAGCTTCATGTGGGAAATTGCCTGTTCTGGCAGAAGAGCTAAAAAAGAAAAAAGGTATGTCTGGCTAGAATATAGGAATGTCAGGAGCTATATTTTTTAATTGAAGCTGTAGAGGTAGACAGGCCAGGAAATGAGAACCATGTAGGGCATGTGAATGACCTGTTTTATTTTGTTCTAAGTGAACTGGGGAACTCACAGTCTTAAGCAAGGACTAGCCTGATATGATTTATGTTTTAAAGGGAAAAACAACTTTCAGTTTTTAATATTTGTTGAAGGCTTGATTGTTGGCCAGTTGAGCATGAGTCATTTTTCATGAAAAACTGGTCTTTGACTTAGGAATTTTCTGACTTTACACATAAGGAGAATGAAGTTTAGAGATGTTAAGTGACCTGTTTTAAGGCCACATAACTAACAGTGGCATATGCTGTGTGCGTGGTAAGTAAAAAGTTAACTTAGCAAAGGAAACTTTTGGAGGGAGTAGCCCAAAAGGTAAGTGGGGTATAAGTAAGTTTGGTGTCACCAAAGAAATGTGTAAGAAAGGACTTGTCAATGGTTTTAACTAAAGCAGCTATTTGCGAGGCTGTGGGGTTTTATTTTTTATCATGATGTATGTGATAGTTGAGTTGCCGAAAAAATGACATGAGTCATTATCATTTGTAGTTGAGAGTGAAGCTAAAGTGAAGACCAAAGTTCGCTTTGAGGAGTTGCTTAAGGCCCATAATGATCTAATACGTGAAAGAAAAAAGCTGAAGAAAAAAACTGCCCAATCTGGAGAAAAAATCTCAGTGAGTAATTCATCATTTGGTAATGTTGAGTTGAATATCTGCCTAAAACCAAGAGTTTCATATGAAAACTCTAAGGAACTTTGGAAATTAAAAACAGCAAAATGGTCAATTACATGGTAAAACAAAGCTTGCCTTCGAATCAGCCTCACTCTTGGAGTATCGAGTTCTTGAGNAAAATCTCAGTGAGTAATTCATCATTTGGTAATGTTGAGTTGAATATCTGCCTAAAACCAAGAGTTTCATATGAAAACTCTAAGGAACTTTGGAAATTAAAAACAGCAAAATGGTCAATTACATGGTAAAACAAAGCTTGCCTTCGAATCAGCCTCACTCTTGGAGTATCGAGTTCTTGAGTACTGCCCTACAAGAATAACAGACCAACTGGTTGAAGAGACCAGGAATACCGGGGACATGAATACTAGCCATATTACACGGTCTTGCAGAAAACCCTTATTTTTAACCCAGAATTGTGAAGAATTTAGGAAGTAATATCTTATTTCAGATATGTAATGGCTTATCTTCATATAGACTTCTTCATCTGATTCTACCCAGCAGACCCAGGGAAAATCAATGGAATCTTAAAGAAAGAGTTACCCTTTTGTACTTGAGGTGCACTTTCAAATGATAGAATTTTTTGGTCCCTTGAAGGGACTGAAAATACAGAACTCAAAGAAATACTAAACAAGTCAGAAATTAACTACAACCTGATTCCCAGGGTATTAGAGTCTGTAATAATATCCCAGTTAAGGTGCTATTCACTCTTCAAACCTGTCTCGCTATTTCCGTTTCCATTTCATACACTCCTTTGACTGTAATCTCTGTGTACTCGCAGATACACACACAAGCACAAAAAAGTAACTTTATGCAAGTTCTGGCAATTGGTACTTGCCTGTTCTGGTAATTGATAAAAGGAATACACACATTCCTTTAACAGGAGTTTTATGAGTTATATGCATCCTACATTTTACTTGTAGCGTGTTTTAACCTAGTCTGTATTTTGTCATGAGACCTGTTCATTTTAGTGTTCTGTCTAGCAGCCATCAGTGTAATAATTACATTCTTGAGTGAAACAAAAAATGTAATAACCTGGTTAGGATCCAGCCACACGCATCTAAGGAGTTCCTAGTACCACAGTTTACACTGTATATGTATACACTCCTTACGAAGTAAGAACCACTGACAGTTCAGTTCACTCGCTCAGTCATGTCCGACTCTTTGCAACCCCATGAATCGCAGCACACCAGGCCTCCCTGTTCATCACCNACTGCATTTTGGACTCTTTTGTTGACCGTGATGGCTGCTCCATTTCTTCTCAGGGATTCTTGCCCACAGTAGTAAATATAATGATCACCTGAGTTAAATTCACCCATTCCAGTCCATTTTAGTTCGCTGATTCCTAGAATATCGATGTTCACTCTTGCCATCTCCTGTTTGACTACTTCCAATTTGCCTTAATTCATGGACCTAACATTCCAGGTTCGTATGCAGTATTGCTCTTTACAGCATCGGACCTTGCTTGTATCACCAGTCACATCCACACCTGGGCGTGGTTTTTGCTTTGGCTCCATCCCTTCATTCTTTCTGGAGTTATTTCTCCACTGATCTCCATAGCATTTGGGCACCCACCGACCTGGGGAGTTCATCTTTCAGTGTCCTATCATTTTGCCTTTCTTTCCATACTGTTCATGGGGTTCTCAAGGCAATACTGAAGTGGTTTTCCATTCCCTTTTCCAGTAGAATGGAGCAGATTAGGTCTACCATAGTGGATGCTGCTCTAAGATAGAACATGATGCTTTTGATGTATGGTAGGCATATGGACAATGAACATTGCTTATTGGTATATGCCCTCACCTTGAGGAAAGTAGTATACATTTGGCAAACCAGAAAGAACCCTGGACGCAACTGCAGAATATTTTTATGGATTTAGACAAAGTGGAACTCATACTTTCTCTCTGTCAGAACTAGGCTTTGTGAGCATGAACAAGGTACAGTTTACTCCAGGGATGCTAAATTAAATGGATAACCAGAAAATGGGCAGAAGATATGTCTGCTTATCTAAGATCCAGTTTAGGTGTTGGGACATATAAGGGATAGGTGATTAAAAGTAATTTACCCAGTCTCTTTTGGCACACACCCGGCCATCCACAGTCTCTCTTAATTTAAAGATAAAAGTATTTAGGAAGAATTTTTCAGCCGGACAGAAGCAGATTATTCCTAGAAAGCAAAAATATTTTTTAAATGCTTTACTTTAAGAAATAGAGGAGAATACCTGTTTTATATACTAAATAACAGTGCTTTCTTTCAAGCACTTCTAAATATTTTATGTACATTCACTAGTTTTTAATTTAATACAAACAATACAATTATGAAGCTTTATTTACATTTATAGATAGGGAAACTAGGTCACAGAGAGTTTGAATAACTTACCCAAAGTTGCATAGTTAGTGATAAAACCTTGGTTCAAACTGACAATCTGACTTCGGAATCTACTGTCTTTACCACAACCCTATAGGACACTGTTTAATAAAGTAAGAGGTAATAGGACTTCTTTAGAACAAGAACTCCCATGTGTAGAACAGGCTGAGACTAAAAAGGAAGCAGGCTAGATAAGAAAATTAAGCAAAGGGAAAGCCATAGAAGAATTCATCATAATGGAAGGTTTATCTTACTGTTTTTCAACAGTGTCTATCAGGCACTCTGATAAGGTTTTTACAAATTATCATTTCTGATTCTCCTGTTAATCATGAAAGTAGGTATTAGAGGTCTTATTTTGCACATGAGAAATTTTATGACCATCTGAATAGAAAACCACTTACTATCTCTGCCAGGTTCATATAGCCAGAAAATAGAGTGTTGGAGTTATTTATTTATATGTAGGTGGTGCTAGTGGTAAAGAATCCACCTGCCAGTGCAGGAGACTTAAGAGACACAAGTTCAATCCCTGGGTTGGGAAGATTCCCTGGAAGGGAATGGTTACCCATTCTAGTAGTCTTGCCTGGAGATTTCCATGGAAGGAAGAGCCTGGTGGGCTACAGTCCATGGGGCTGCAAAGAGTTGGACACAACTGAGCATATACACACACATTTTTGAATGTATTAACATGTATCAAAAATTTTATTTAGCCCACTGATTAATGAGGGAACCAGTAAGATGTTATAACCAGCTCAAATGGATGTGATTTACAGAGATTTATATTATTTACCAGACAAAATACAGTCGTATTATATTAGTAGAAATCATTTACATAGCTTTCCCTTCTCCAGGGGATCTTCCCAAACCAGGGATCAAACTGTTTCCCACATTTCAGGAGGATTCTTTACCAGCTGAGCCACGGGAAAGCCCATATTATTATTTACCAGACAAAATTTAGTTGCATTATATTAATAGAAATATTTTACATTGATTACATACATTACAAAAATCTTTTACATTCCTGTGGACAGGAAACATTTGCATTGCTATGAGTTTTCTACATGTTAACCCTTTTTCTCTACCAAGATGTAAAATAGTCAAAAACAGTGAAAGCAGAAATAACCAGAATGGATGAGCTAATTTTCACCCACTAGATTTCAAAGACTTTTGCTACACTAAAGTAAAACCAAAACAACCTGAATCCTTCTATTTAGAGATAACCTACATATACAAATTTTATGCCATATTTTTAAATATCATGTAAGAATTTTAGAATCTGGATTTAAAACTATAGTCTCTCCATGATTCTTTCTTCATTGCTGCCTCAAAAACTGTACCTCAGGCCTAAAATAATAGAATTGATACTAAGGAAAAATTTAGTGATTGGGCAACAAGTATGAGAGAAAATGGCTGAAACTAAAATGAAAGATACAGTAAATAAGGACATGTAGAAATACTTGACTTACAAGTCTGCGTTCCCAGATAGCACTAATGGAGCAGAAATAATAAAAAGAGCATGAGGAGGAGACTTTCCCGAGAGTGAAAAAGGTATGGGAAGAGATGAATCCATCTTGCATTCCAGGTAAAGTTTGAGATGAGAACTCTATCTGGAAACTTAAATTTCAAGGGAGAGAGAAATTTTGCTAACATCTAAGCAGAAGAAGAAACATTAGTACATTTCCAGCTTCTCTCCAAAAACACTTAAGTCCAAAGACAATGGAGCAATATCCATACAATATTTAGGGAAAATAGTATTCCAAGGAATGTACTTGCCTACATTGTCAGTCATGTGTGAGGGCAATAGGGAGCATGTGAATTGGGAAGTAATTATGACTGGTATTCCTTCCTGAAAAAAATCAATAAAACTATGGAAGATAGATTAGTTGAGTGTGTAGTACCATCTCCAGATACATGAATGGAAAAAAGTATTTAGGAATAGAGAATTTATAATCTGAAAATAAATTTGGATGAGCCTCGCAACCAGTTATGTATGTAGAAGTTTATCCATTGTTTCTGCCAGGTGTTTCAAGAAGCTATGCTACAAGGACTAGTACTGATAACATTGCTTTAGCTTCTAGGGAAAAAGGTCAGTTACAGCCTCATTTTATCTCGCATTAAATTACATTTCAGATATCTTAAAAAGTTAAATGTAAAAATATAAATTAATAGACAAATATTTAAATAAGAAAATAGAAGTGGGCTGGTTCAGTTTTCCAGTGTGGGAAGATACTCTGATCTTAAATGAAAGACATCCCAAATAATGAGAATATTCTCTGTCTGCACACAGAAGACCAGTAAATACTTGTTGAAGGAATAGATAAATCTGAGGTAGAAGATACTTTGAGTCAGAAACAAATACAGCTAAAAGTTAGCTAGTTCATTGAAACTATGATTTTTTTTTAATAGTCACAGATCTAGTACTCATATAGCCAATGACATAGTAATAGCTAAAATTTATCGAACACTTGTATTCTGGAGTCAGAGTTTCTTTTTAGCATTCTATTCCCCTATCAATCTAAAGAACAACCTATGAGTAAGTTCCATTCCAAATGTTAATAAATAAAGAAATGCTACAAATAAATGTCTTGAATAGTAAGATACTATATATCTTAGGGCTTTCCAAGTGGTACTTATGGTAAAGAACCCACCTGCCAGTGCAGGAGACATAAGAGATGTAAATTCAACCCCTGGGATGGGAAGATCCCCGGGTAAGGACATTACAACTCACTTCAGTATTCTTGCCTGGAGAATCCCATGAACAGAGGAGCCTGATGGGCTACAGTCCATAGAGTCATGAAGAGTCAGACACAACTGAAGCAACTTAGCACCCAGGCGTCCTAAGTGAGCAAAAGGTATGAAAAAAAATTACAAGAGAAAATGACATTAACTAATAAAAATACAGGAACACTTTAAAGGCGATTTAGGTTGGAAACCACAATGGTATTTTTACTTACCAAGGAAGTATTCAAAAGTTAATTACCAGGGTAGAGAGCAAAACTTTTTAATGTACTGTTCATAAAAACATGAAGCAGTACAAGTATGGACAACTTTTTCAGAAAGTTTAACTATAAAAAGGAGTATTTTCAGTGCTGATATTGGGGAAGATGGAAAAGGCAATGACAACCCACTCCTGTACTCTTGCCTGGAAAATCCCATGGATGCAGGAGTCTGGTAGGCTGTGGGCCATGTGGTCACTAAGAGTCGTACACAACTGAGCGTCTCACTTTCACTTTTCACTTTCATGCATTGGAGAAGGAAATGGCAACCCACTCCAATGTTCTTGCTTGGAGAATCCCAGGGATAGAGGAGCCTGGTGGGCTGCCATCGATGGGGTCTCACAGAGTCGGACATGACTGAAGCAACTTAGCAGCAGTAGCATTGGGGAAGATAAGGGAGAGATTTGATGATACAGGACAGAAAAATTTTTTAGAACACAGGTTAAGACCCACCTCTTTATAATGAGAAGGAACGATTGTACTCTAAAAAGATTGTTTAGAGTACATGAAAATTTGTAGATTTGGTAGTAGAAAGTTGCAGCTTTCCATTTGATGGCTTTTGACTCACCTGTGAAAGTGAGTCAAGAAGTGACATTGAATATCAGAGGTAAGTGAAGACAACTTGAAATAGCCAGTGTGCAGAAGGTACAGAATAATGCATACAAACAGATTATGCAGCGTGGGAGAATTGTTTGTAGCTTTGAGGTCTCAGTTGAATTTATTGGCTATATCTTTATAATAGTACCAATATTTGAAGTGGTTCAGTTTCTTCAGGCAGCATTCAACAGCCTGGTTATAGTTATAGAGATGAACATCACTTAATTTGAACAGTGCCTGGAGTTTTTTCCAGACAGGTGTGATGGATAAAAAGTACATGGTAATGGCAACTGATGAATGAAGTGACACATTATGAAATCAAAGTATTAAGAACTAGAGACAAGAGGCATGGTAGATAAGGAGGATATATTGAGTTCAAACCATAACGAATGATTTATTGTGGTATTTATTTTATACCACAAAGTGGTATTTTTAGTGGTATTTATTTTATACCACTAAGTCTGGAGTGGTTTGATACTCAGTAGTAATAACTGGAACCAATAAGTATAAATTGTTAAGTAGAGAATAAATACTCAGTTCAGTTCAGTCACTCAGTCGTGTCTGACTCTTTGTGACCCCATGAATTGCAGCACGCCAGGCCTCCCTGTCCATCACCATCTCCCGGAGACACTCAGACTTGTGTCCATCAAGTCAGTGATGTCATCCAGCCATCTCATCCTCTGTCGTCCCCTTCTCCTTCTGCCCCCAATCCCTCCCAGCATCAGAGTCTTTTCCAGTGAGTCAGCTCTTCTCATGAGGTGGCCAAAGTACTGGAGTTTCAGCTTTAGCATCATTCCTTCCAAAGAAATCCCAGGGCTGATCTCCTTCAGAATGGACTGGTTGGATCTCCTTGCAGTCCAAGGGACTCTCAAGAGTCTTCTCCAACACCNTTCATGAGGTGGCCAAAGTACTGGAGTTTCAGCTTTAGCATCATTCCTTCCAAAGAAATCCCAGGGCTGATCTCCTTCAGAATGGACTGGTTGGATCTCCTTACAGTCCAAGGGACTCTCAAGAGTCTTCTCCAACACCACAGTTCAAAAGCATCGATTCTTTGGCACTCAGCCTTCTCCACAGTCCAACGCTCACATCTATACATGACCACAGGAAAAAACATAGCCTTAACTAGACGGACCTTAGTCAGCAAAGTAATATCTCTGTTTTTGAATATGCTATCTAGATTGGTCATAACTTTTCTTCCAAGGAGTAAGCGTCTTTTAATTTCATGGCTGCAGTCACCATCTGCAGTGATTTTGGAGCACAAAAAATAAAGTTTGACACTGTTTCCCCATCTATTTCCCATGAAGTGATAGGACCAGATGTTAATATAATTTATCATTACGTTTTCTATTCCTAGGTTGCTTAGCATTGTGTATACAAATAATAATAAGTTGGCTTATTAAGTCTCTCCATTCTATACCATGCTAGATATCCAGAATTATATCTGTCCTCATTTGGATTTAATCCTTCCTTTAAATTAGGAATGTACACTAAGTTCTCATTCTTTTCATAATAGGTTGTTTTTTTTCCCTTCAGTGGATTCTCTTCTTATACATTAGCGTGTCAAGCATTAACTTTTAGTCTTTGCTGTGTAATTTCTTTAGCAGAGGTATATTTCTACTTTCTAGTATCATCAGAGGATATATGGGGGTAGCTTGTACTGGCAAAAACAATAGTTAGAAAAAATAGTTTTTTAATGAATACATGTAATAATCCATGATGGGGGACAACAAAATTCAGAGGGAATTCATAGGGGTAAGGACTGGAAAGATTCCTTGTAGGGGGCAGATTTTGAGGATACAATTTAGGGATGTTTTTATGAGACGTCGTGATAGAGCCAAGAAAAATTGTGTGAGGATAATCTTCAGTTGTCTTGTAGCTGAGTGTTTAACTTTTTCATTATTCCTTTTATTTTTTTCCCTCATAATGTATGGTTTATTCGTTCAGAAGTCATCTCAATTTGTAATTAATTTAATTAAAAGTTAACATTAAGACATAACCTGATACATAGGCTTACTGTCTTGAAAGTGAAAGTCGCTCAGTTGTGTCCGACTCTTTGCTACCCCATGGACTCTACAGTCCATGGAATTCTCCAGGCCAGAATACTAGAGTGGGTAACCTTTCCCTTCTCCAAGGGATCTTCNCTCCTTGCAGTCCAAGGGACTCTCAAGAGTCTTCTCCAACACCACAGTTCAAAAGCATCAATTCTTCAGTGCTCAGCCTTCTTCACAGTCCAACTCTCACATCCATACATGACTACTAGAAAAACCACAGCCTTGACTAAACGGACCTTAGTCGGCAAAGTAATATCTCTGCTTTTGAATATACTATCTAGGTTGGTCATAACTTTTCTTCCAAGGAGTAAGCGTCTTTTAATTTCATGGCTGCAGTCACCATCTGCGGTGATTTTGGAGCCCCCCCCAAATAAAGTCTGACACTGTTTCCACTGTTTCCCCATCTATTTCCCATGAAGTGATGGGACCAGATGCCATGATCTTCGTTTTCTGAATGTTGAGCTTTAAGCCAACTTTTTCACTCTCCTCTTTCACTTTCATCAAGAGGCTTTTTAAAAAGTTCCTCTTCATTTTCTGCCACTGTGGCTATTAATTGCATCTGAAATTGCATCTGATTTTTTTCCTAATTTAAAGGAAGGAATTTAAATCATTATCATTGTCAATCCTTTATCATCTTGATTTCACTCTTTGATTTTCTCCTATCTCATTTTATCCTAATGTTATTTCATAGAGGTGATAACTTTTACGAATAACAGTTTCTAAAAATGTTTTATGTGTTAAATTAATTTTAAAGGGTGGAAAATATGCTAGATTTTCTTGTTGTTCAGTCACTTAGTTGTGTGCAACTCTTTGTGACCCCATGGCCTGCAGCATACCAGGCTTCCCTGTCCTTCACTATTTCCTGGAGTTTTCTCAGGCTCATATCCTAAGTGAGTGATGCCATCCAACCATCTCGTCCTCTGCTGCCCACTTCTCTTGCCCTCAATCTTTCCCAGCCTCAGAGCCTTTTCCAGTGAGTCAGCTCTTTGCACCAGGTGGCCAAAGTATTGAAGCTTCAGCTTCAGCATCAGTCCTTCCAATGAGTACTCAGGGTTGATTTCCTTTAGAATTGACTGGTTTGATCTCTATACTGTCCAAGGGACTTTTAAGAGTCTTCTCCAACGCCACAATCGAAAAGTATCAATTCTTTGGCGCTCAGCCTTCTTTATGGTCCAGCTCTCACATCCGTACATGATTCCTGGAAAAGCCATAGCTTTGACTCTGTGGACCTTTGTCAGCAAAGTGATATCTCTGCTTTTTAAACATGTCTAAATTTGTCATAGTTTCTTCCAAGGAGCAAGCGTCTTTCAATCTCATGGCTGCAGTCACCATCTGCAGTGGTTTTGGAGCCCAAGAAAACAAAATATACTGCTGTTTCCATTTTTTTCTATATCTGTTTGCCATAAAATGATGGGACCAGATGCCATAATCTTAGTTTTTTGAATGTTGAATTTTAAACCGGCTTTCTCACTTTCTTTCACCTTCATCAAGAATCTCTTTTTAGTTTTTCTTCAGTTTCTGCTGTTCAAGTAGTGTCATATGCATATCTGAGGTTGTTGATATTTCTCCCTGGCAATCTCGATTCCAGTGTGTGATTCGTCCAGCTCAGCATTTTGTATGATGTACTCTGCATGTAAGTTAAATAAGCAGGATGACAATATGCAGTCTTGACATACTCCTTTCCCAGTTTTGAACCAGTCCGTTGTTATACGTCCAGTTCTAACTGATACTTCTTGATCTTCATACAGATTTCTCAGAATGCAGGTAAGGTGATCTATGATTCTCATCTCTTTAAGAATTTTCCACAGTTTGTTTGATCCACACGGTCAAAGGCTTTAATGTAGTCAATGAAGCAGATGTTTTTCTGGAATTCTTTTGCTTTTTCTGTGATCCAGTTGATGCTGGCAAGTTGAGCTTTGGTTCCTCTGCCTTTTCTAAGTCCAGTTATTCATAATATTCTTTAGTTAGTTCATGTATTCATTCACCTTTTTCAGGCTCAACATACCAGAAGCTCAGAGTTCTGTTCTTAGGAGCCAGCCAAGAGCTGATCCTGCAAACAGGCCTGGGATTTGCAGGATTTGAGCAGTGAGGGTTGCTGAATTAACCCTTTTTTCACAACCTCTAACCAGACTGATCAGAAAAACAAGGAAAGAAGACAAATTACTAATACTAGGAATATAAATGTAATTCACTGCAGATGTGTTAAAGACCTAAAAAGGACAATAAAGGAGTATTATGAATAACTGTATAACAATAAATTTAGCAACTTAGATAAAATGTATAAATTACTTAAGGATACAAGTACTGAAGCTCACTCAAAAAGAGATTAACTTGAACATTTTTTATCTTTTTTAAAAATTTATTTGTGGTTAAAAACTTGTGGGAAAAACTAGGTGGATAGTTTTCTCACCTGACTTTATTAATTTTACCAAACATTTGAGGAAGAAATCTTATTAATTCTATATAAACTTTCAGACTATGTAAAAAGAGGGAATACTTCTCCATTCTTTTGGGGGGGGCAATTTTAAATTAATACTAAAAGAGAAAGACATTACAGGAAAATTACGCCAGTATTCCTTTTGAACCCAGAGCAGATATCTTCCGCAAAATTTAGGAAATCAGTCTTATATTATATAAAAATAATTTTATACATTATGTAATTTATCTCAGCAATATATCAAAGTGTTGAAAAAATCAATGTAATTCACCATAAAATTAAACAAAACCATATGATCATCTCAATAAATGCAGTAAAAGACTTGACAAAATTTGTCACCCATTCTGATAACTAAAACAGAAAGAGAAGGGAACTTCTTCAACTTGATAGAGGGCATCTACAGTAACTTACAGTTAAGATCGTACTTAGAATTAAAAAGCTGAAAGCTTTTGCTCTAAGCTTGAGCACATCACTATAGATATTCATAATTGTATAGGTAACCAATGCAATAATGCAATTTTTGAAAAAAGTATAAAGATTGTAAAAGAAGTAAAAGAATCTTATTCTCAGATGACAGAATCTCAAAAAAATGCTATTAGAACTATTTAATGAGTTAGCAGAACATATGGTCTACATATAAAAACCAATTGTATTTTTGTACCAGCAGTGAATAATTTAAAATTTAAAATATCATTTGTAATAGTAACCAAATATGTATCTAGGGTACATTTATCAAAATATATTCAAACCTGGATACTGAAAATCCCTAATCTGCTAAAAATCAAAACCAAATAGATATATCCATGTTCATGGATTGTAACTATTGTCAGATAGTTATTGACAGATTATTATCCATTCTCTGAAAATTCGATATATTGATTCAGTGTAATCCTAATCAACATGCCAATAGACTTTAAGAATTAAAAATCTGATTTTCAAATTTATTTGGAAATATAAACAACAAACTTAGAACAGCCAAAACAATTTTGAAAAGAAAGAACAAAGTTGAGGGAATTTTATCATGTGATTCAAAACTCATTGTAAAGCTACAGTAACCAGGACAACCTGGTATTGTCATAAAGGTGGACATATAAGTCATAAATCAGCAGAGAGTCTAGAAATAGACCCCAGTGTATGTGGTCAATTGATTGTTGCCAAAATTACCAAGATACCTCAGAGGGGAAAAGGATAATCTTTTTCAACAAATTTTGCTGGAACAATCAGATATACAATATTATAAACTATGACCATATCATATTCAGAAATTAAATAAAAATGGATCAATGACTTAAAAAATTTAAGAGCTAAATTCTACATATATAACTTGTAGAATAAGCAAGATAAGCTTGGTAACCTTGAGTTATGAATAGATTTCTCAGGATATAAAAGTATGAATCATCAACGAAAAGGGGGTTAAATTGGGCTTTGTGAAAATTCAAAACGTTGCTAAGAAAATCAAGAGATAAAATTATAAGTTGAGAGAAAATATTTGCAACACACTGATAAAATGTATTTAGAAAACTTTGGNTTAAATAAAAATGGATCAATGACTTAAAAAATTTAAGAGCTAAATTCTACATATATAACTTGTAGAATAAGCAAGATAAGCTTGGTAACCTTGAGTTATGAATAGATTTCTCAGGATATAAAAGTATGAATCATCAACGAAAAGGGGGTTAAATTGGGCTTTGTGAAAATTCAAAACGTTGCTAAGAAAATCAAGAGATAAAATTATAAGTTGAGAGAAAATATTTGCAACACACTGATAAAATGTATTTAGAAAACTTTGGGAACTCTCAGAACTCAATGATGTGAAACAACCTTGTGAAACAGGCAAAAGAGTTGAACACTTAGCCAAAGAGATACTGATAGGAAATAAGCGTGTGTAACGATGTGCTTAGTACAGTGTGTGTACTCGGTTGCTCAATCGTGTCCAACTCTGTGACCCCACGGACTGTAGCCCACGAGGCTCCTCTGTCCATGGGATTCTCCTGGTAAGAATACTGGGGAATGTATTGCCATTTCCTCCTCCAGGGGATATTCCTGACCCAGGGATATTCTCTGCGACCCAGGTATCAAACCTGCATCTCCTGTGTCTCCTACATTGCAGGTGGATTCTTTACAGCAGAGCCACGGTTGAAGCCTGCTTAGTAATGCCATTAATAATTAATTTGAAAACAATACGGAGATACCATTACATACCTATTAGAATGCAAAAGGATGAAAATTGACAATGCTAAGTGCTGACAAGAGTTTTAAATAATTGGAACTCACTCGTTTGAGAGTTTGAACTGGCACAGCCATTTTAGGAAGCCGTTTGGCAGTTATTTAAGAATTTAAGTGTATACTTAGCATAGTATAGCGGTTGCACTTGTGGATATTTACTCAAGAGAAATGAAAACATAACATGCAAAGCTAGAAATAACTCAAATGTCCATTAATTAGTATATGGAGAAATAAAATGTAGTATCTTACCATACAATGAAAATACTGCTCAGCAGTAAATGGAATATTATTATAGATGCAAGTATATGAATGAATCTCAAAGCTTTATGCTGAGTGCAGGATACCAGGAAAAAAAAACTATCTTCTATATGATTCCGTCTATATGAAATTCTAGACAAGACAAACTATAGTGAAAGAAAAAAGATCAGTGGTTGAGTGGGGCCAGGACTTGGAGGGCAGGGATTGATTTTGTAAAGGAACGTGTAGGGCGCTAGAAATGTTTAATATATTGATAGTTGTGCAGTCACGTGGTGTCGTGGCTGTATGTGTTTGTCAGAATTCATTTAAGTATACACTTAAAGCTGGTGATGGTTATTGTAATTCATATAATTTGTTATGTCTCAATAATACTTATTTTTAAAAACCGACAAGCTAAAGTAAAAAATGATGCAGAGATGGGAAAGAAAAACGGATGGTTAAAGATAAATAGAACATGAACACATGTATTTGAGAGATTTTAAAATTCAGTGACACTCCATGAAATGTGAAATTCTATGAAGTAGACTTTTTAAACTATAGTATGACAAAACTAGAACAACAAAAAATTTTAAATTGTAAATTACTTGGTAATGTAAAATCTATCTCGTGAAGTGATTAGCAAGAAAAAGGGAATACAAACCACAAAAACAGGAATTTAAAAAGTAATGAAACTACCATCGCAATAGAATTGTGGGATGCTACCAAAGATGCTCTAAGGATTGTATTTAAAATGATGTTATTAGTACAAAGGTTGACAGATTAATGGAAAAGAATAAATAAACATCTTATGAGCTTCACATGATGAGCTTCCCCAGAGTTTCATTTTCAAAATCCTTTCTTCTAGACTCTAATTCTTTCTTCTGTTTCTAATTTTTGGTTATCTTTTCCCATTTATTAGTGTCCTCACAGTTTACCTTGATTGCCACTACATTTCTGGTACTGAGAAAACAGAAAAGTTAGCATTTGCTCTGTATTGATGTAATGGAAATTCAAGGTTATTAGGTATGACTGTCTTCAGAGAAAGGAGACAAAAGTGAGTTTCTGAACAGATTATCATTGATTTTCCTTGTGTGAGGCAATCTAGGATTGACCTTGGGGTCTTCTTTTTTAAGTAATTTCTGAACTTGTTTCTATTTAAAAATTTTCTGTTTTCTTACTATTTTATGGATACATTGCTTCTAGAAACAGAATATGTGAAAACAAACCTTTAAGAAGATATTTTTATTAAATTTGATTAGGAAAGATTTTTGGAGGACATGGCTTCAGAATTTATCCTTAAGGAATAGGTAGAATTTGGAAATATATTTTAGGTGAGCAGAAGGGTCTTAAAGACGGTAAAATATTGGATATGTGGTGGAATACATTTTTCCATCTTTTCACATATATTAGATATTCTAACTACTTTGAATCATGAGGGTTTTCAGGCTTCCCTGATTCCGTCATTTCTGGGAGAATTCTCTGACTTCAATCTTTTATCACTGTGGTTTTAGCCATTCTGTTTTTGAATGCATCTCTTCAGCTTTTATTTCTGTCACTCAAAATTTTAGTTCTAACATCTGCAGTTTTTCATCTCATATCTTTTTGAGTTTCTTAATATTAATTCTACTTATTTTAAATTACTTTGTTGATGCTGTTTGTTTTTCTTCCGTGTTAATTTTTCTCTTTTCTTGGAGTTAGTGGACTTCTCGATGCTGCTGCTTTCCCTCAGTGTTAGTTCTCAGTTGCTAACCATCTTTGTGTTTGAGAATTTTTCTCCTGCCTGCTGGTTGTTTTCAACATAGCCCGCTTCTGCTGTTGGTGAGGGTTGCACCTACCTGAGACATGAAGCCATATCTCTATCTGTTCAGCTGTTTTGTTCTCTGGGTGAAAGTCACCGTGTAACACAGCTGGAGGAGGGGGACAGAGCTGCCCTCCCAACTCCTCAGTTGATCATCCTCAGGCTTATCCCTTCTTTTCGTATTCCTTCCCTGAGCTTATGGCTTCCCCAGAACCAGCCTTTTCTCTGGAGAAGTCTTTTCCTACAGGCTGTGGTTTTCTCTGGTAGTTTCTTAATGGATTTCTTAATGGATCCAATCCTGCCTGTTTTGCATCCTTGGGGAATTTCTCAAAATATTTATTTTATTACTAGTAACATTCCTTTTTGATTTCTAGCATTATTTTCTGTTTATTTCTTATTTTAAATAAGTTTGAATGGAGAAAGTTAATACAAATATGTGCTTAGTCTGTCATTTGATTTAACTTGATAATATTTAATACTTAGCAGCCTTTTCAGTGATATGTTTAGACTAATTGCACAGTAATCCTAGAGCTGTAAATCTTTGGTTTTTGAATTTGATTATGAAGCAAGATAAATGACCTGTGTGTTTTCTGTTAGAGAACATGAAATACTTTAACCATAGCTCTTCTAGCAATTTCACTGATATCTCTTAATTAGGTTAGAATATGGATCATTTTGCCAGAGGAAAGTAACATTTGAGATTTGAGCAGTTAATTCACTTTTAAAAAGTCATTAACATGTTCCCCATATTAGTTAACTCATTTGATCTGAATTTATTCTCAAGATTACTGGTCTAAGACTCGGAGAATAAGCAGGAAAACGCTCCCCAAAGGCCCTAGAATGGTATCACAGTACTGGAGTAAAAAGTGAAATATTCTTTCCAGTATTGCATATTGTGAAACAGTCAACATGGTTTTATCTTCACAGAACTAAACTGTGCTTTGTTGACACTCTGTTATTGTGTCGTCTTTTCCTAGCTTGATGCTGTTACAAGCAGTCTTCAGAAAATCAGGGAAACTAAAAGTGATGATATAACTGCTGCTAACACTAAGAACCCAGAGACAAACACTAAAACAGTAACTAAAGCCAAACCAAGGGATCTGCAGCCAGCAACCGAAGACCCAGAAAATGATATTCTTGTGGAGGGCGACAAGCAAGAAAAGGCAAATAAAAAGGTTACGAAAACAGCGCTCCAGGTGACTGCACAAGAGATGGAGCCAGAAGCTCCTGAGAAGGGAGATGCGACACCTCAGAAAACGCGGACTAAGCCACAGCCAGGTGTGGCTCATGACAAAAGTGAAAAGGCCAAAGAGGAAGGCCAAGGCTTAGATGAGGAACAGCTGATGCAAGTATACCAGCTCCAAGTAGCTGAAGAAATGGCAAAGGAGATTAAGAAGAAGATCCGAAAGAAACTCAAGGAGCAGTTGTCTTACTTTCCCTTAGATTCTTCATTGCATGATGACAAATCGAGTGGTGAAAAAAGAAAAAAGAAAAAAAAGAAAGTTCCCACCTTGTCTAAATCTGAAACAAGGTATGTTACATTGATAAATATACAATGCCCGCTTAAAAAAACACTATTTTCAGCTTTTGAGTGATTCCTGGAGTTTTGTTACTAAGTCCAAGCTCATAGAGCTTGCCTCATAAAAAGCCAATAATTGTGAGAGACCAGTTGTTGGGGCAATGAATGGCAACTTTATTCAGAAAGCCAGCAAATTCAGAAGAAGCTTCATGCCCCAGATAACCATCTTGCCTGAGATGGAATTCAGACTCCTTCTGAGGAGGAGGGAGTACCAAATACTAAAAGGAGAGGGAGTTAGTCAAACACTTTTTGTTTCCCATAAGCCTCCAGAGAGGATCTGTTCATTTCTTTGTCCCTGCAGTCATTCACAGGTGGACCTGGTAAGGATGTTTCCTGCGAGCTAAACAAAAGTATTTTAGCTTAATTTTCATTACTTGGGGAGCACCGTTTCCAGAGATGGGCCATATGTATAATTTAAGTACACAGGCAACATCCTTTTAGTGATTAACTTGTAATAGAATACAAAAGGTTCTTCCTGTTAACAATTAGCCCTGTCGGTTTCCATACCTCAGTCTTGTGGGATAAGGGACAAAGACCATTCTGCTGAATGGAAGTGACAAATTTCCTTAGACTCTTCAGTCAATCCTTTTTGAAATCTTTAGTCAGTCCTATTTGAAGCCAATGAAACCTCTCACCACTTTGTTGTCTAATTTATAATAACTTGTGGTTTTGGTTCTAGTTCCCAATACATATATCAAATTCCTATGCTATTTATTTGGACAAAACTGAACAGATTGGTTGCCCTTTCTCCAGCTGTAATGGAATTACCATCTACTTCTATTGGATAGGCAGACCCGTTGGAGGCAAACTCATGAATAGTGTAGTACAGAAGTTTTAGTATAATTGGCAACTACTAGGTATTTAGCACTTTTAGATTCTCCTATCTGGGCAGACACCTGGAATGACCTACCATACGGTATTTTAAAGGTGCTTAATTTAAGCCTGCTTCTGGGAGCCATTGATCCATAGCAGGGCAACTGGCAAGGCCTTATGCTAAGTTAAATGTCTCTTGACATTAGTATTTTAGCAACATTTATGGTTTTTCCTATTGATTGTGGTCTCCAGGATGAATAGTTTTAATGCTTATCCAAATCAGGATGAATAGTTTTAATGCTTATCCAAATCAGGATGATTTCCCGAAGGAGGGCTTTCAGAGATTCTGTTCATGGAATACGCTTCCACCCACCCTGAAAAAGTTTGCACAGCAACACTATCAGGTTACCTGAGATTTCTTGCAATTGGGGTATTTAAATGAAGTCTCTCTTTCAGTGCGGGGTGGGGCAGGTTCCTCTGTGTTGAGTCCTCATCTGGGGAGGGATGACAGCAGTCTTTGGGATTTTTTTCAAGATCTTGGGGGAAAGAGCTCTGTGTCCTTTTCTGGGCTTTTCATGAACTCTGTCTGTAGATTTCCAGCATTCTGATGGGACTCTGTCAAACTTTTCTGGTGAAAAACTTCACCAGAGTGAGGTCTATCAGAAAATTAAACAACTTGCTCCCCACTGTCAATTTTACCTGGAGTTCCTGTGGAGAATTCAATGCCTCAAGTCCAAGGGAACCCTTGGGCCTCTTCATTCAGAGTGTCCCTCTCTGCCATATAAGAGGCTCTCATCTTTTGTTGTTCTTCTTTTTCAGCCTAGAGCAGTTTCAGTTTTCCATAGTTATTCCTCCTTACAGTAAACGCATCATTCCTTCCCAGTGGGGACTTATCTCTCATCCAGTTATTCACCTTCTGGGAATCCAGTGCCTCTGCCAAAAAAGTGATGTTTGATTTTGCATCTTTCTTCTGTTTTTCCTTGTTAAATAGTTTAAAAAAGCAACATCTACCAATTAAGAAATGTTCATTCCAAATGTTCCATCTAATTTTTATAACTTTCTCCTGATGTCTGAGGCACTTTGCCCCAAAAGGTCAAATTTGCCATTCTAATATTTTCAGGATCTGCATTAGTATGATGTCTGTAGGTCTGATAAATCCTTTCCAAAAATTCAGAGAGGTTTTCATTTGTTTTGCTGAATTTCCTGAATATTGTTCAAACCCTTTTGCTTCGGTGTCCCTTTTCTTTTTTTTTTTTTTTTTTTTTTTTTTTTTTTTTTTTTTTTTTAATTTATTTATTTTTAAATTTAACTTTACAATACTCTATTGGGTTTGCCATACATCGACACGAATCCACCACAGGTGTCCCTTTTCAAACCCCTGCCGAGATGCACTAACAAGTCGTGCTCTACTAAGGGCCTTGTTCCCTCGCTGGGATCCTAAGTTGGTTCAGCTGTGGGTGCTGTCAAGTGGGCTCCATGTATAGAGGATCCTCCCTATGAGGAGGGTTGCAATCTTATGAGGGTTGGGATCTTTCCAATTAAACAAATCTGAGAAACCCAGCCAGCTGTTTGTTTGCATTTAGGCTCCCTATAAGATAACAGCATAAGGGAAATTACCCTGTTCCCATAGTAGCTTCTGGCCCAATTGTGTGCCCTGTCTGGTCTTAAATGGCAATATCAGAACAAGTCCCTCTCCTCTAGAAACTAACAGAGGATTTTTCTAACTGATCGCATCAGAAATTGGGACTGGGTAGGAATAGAAAATGGTGGGAAGGATGGATGTATTGGCATAGTGGCCAGATTGGCTGGGTCAGTTAAGGTTTGAGGAATTAAGGTTTGAAGCAACATATCCTCACTTTCATTCCCTTCCTTTTTCTTCTTTTCTGATAATAGTACAGATGCTTGCACATAAAGGATTATCATTCTTCCCTAATTTTTCACAAAATACCTGTAGAGTCATTCAAAATCCTCTGTGAAATAGCAATTTATCATTAAAAGGATACCTTTTTGCTTTAGCATCAACCAACTGGGATTACAACATGCATTTGAATAGAAATCTGATTAATGCTATGACAGACAGTTTAAGACAGCACTGAAATTATGAGTAAATTTACCAGGATATATCAGACTGTTAGGAGCTCTATATAATTTATAGAATATGAATATTAATAACATTTACCCATGTGATTGGAGAGGGAAATGGCAACCCACTCCAGTATTCTTGCCTGGAAAATCCCATGAATGGAGGAGCCTGTAGGCTACAGTCCATGGGGTCGCAAAGAGTTGGACACAACTGAGCAACTTCACTTCACTTCTTCACCCATGTGATACAGTCTAAGAAGTGTTAAGTGTTATTTATTTAATAATGCTTCCCATGAAATTGAACATACCAGATAAGCCCACTTAGTTCTATATTCCTCTCTGAGATGGAGAGAAATAATTTGAGATGTTCCAGAGACCCTCTGAAAAACTCCAAAGTTAGCCAGAGGTCAGATGAACTCCACTTAAAACTTGATCTTTTTGGAAGTTTGTTAAAAAATATCAAAAGTTAACCAATGATGATTAAAGATTTCCATGGCAAATACAGATCACTTAAAGAAACTCACAATTACCAAAAGTAGTTCAATATTTTAATAAAATTTTTTATCCTCTTAGAGAAAGAAATTCAGATTTTTACCACTTTACCTTTAAGATTTCTTAATTAAGTTCAGTCTTACCTTAGAACTTGGTTTAGTTTCAAGTTATGAAAATCTGGAGAGACTATTCTAGATAGACATTTCCAAAACATTATTCCCATAGAGTTTACTCCAGAACTCTTACTTCATTTACTTATATTTACTTAAAGCTTTGTCCCATTATTTTACTTTCTGATAAATTTTGTAACAGGAATAAGGTATTTTTGATTTCTGGTGAACTAGAGGTACAACGAAAGTATTGTACTTAATGTGGATGACTCTAAAGACATATCTATATAAAAACAAGTTTAAGCTAATTTTTCATACCAGATATTATTTCCTTACTAAGTATTCCCTAGATCATGTGAACCTGAAACTTGTTCTGGCCAGTTTCATTGTATTTGAGTGTTTGTGTAAGCACTTAATTTCCATTAAGCCAATTAAACAGTGCCCTTTTACAAATTAGTTTTGGCAGTGCCACACATCTATAACACATGTGCAAACACACAAACACAGGGACCTCATAGTTCCCATTCCAAAATTTTAGCCAGGAATCCGATACAACAATGTAAAATTCAGTTGTAAAAAAAGAGTAGATTCAAATTGGGTTTCTGGCAGACCGAACAAATCAAGGTCAGCTGTCTACATGGTGAAACCATTTTACTAATATTTATGGAAAAGACACTTCTGTTTCTATGTGTAGTTTTTGGTGATTTTAGGAACCAAGTACAACTTCTTTTTCTTTGGACTGTCCCACTCTTGGACAGGAACAGATTTTTTTTTCTTCCGGTTTATTTTCCCAATTTCATATCAGTAAAAGTTTTAAGTATCACAAACTGATAAGGCTACAAATGGAGAAGCAAAATCACACAAGAAGAAACAAAAAACCCTGAAGAACAAACAGAAAACCCAAAATAAACCCTTAAATTTGGTCCTGGGAGTTTTACATGCACTAACAACATAATAAGTGACCCGAAATGACATAATTCATAGCAAGAATAGAAGTACATGGTGCACAGGGTCCCAGGGTGAAGATCTTCAGAGGTGCTGGGGCCACACATTGGTAGAATAAGATACCATTTTCCTTGCACCCATGGGTCCAGAGCGATAATAGGATCCCTTATGCAAAATGCACTGCAGAGGACTTTCTTTAGGGATAGATGAAACATTCCTTCTTTTCCAGGACAAACAAAACACAAACAAATGCTAGCATCCAAAGAAGCCAAAAAACCAATTCACAGATAAGGTAGAAGTCCTACAATTCTTTCCTCTCCCCAGTGGCTGCTGCTGCTAAGTCGCTTCAGTCATGTCCGACTCTGTGCGATCCCATAGACGGCAGCCCACCAGGCTCCTCTGTCCCTCGGATTCTCCAGGCAAGAGTACTGGAGTGGGTTGCCATTTCCTTCTCCAATACACCACAAAATAAATTGATTTATTCCTGAGGGAAAAAAAGCCCAAAGGTGGGGAGGAAATGAAATTCCTGGCTGTACACACTGGAGCGACTTACCCTACCGTATAGAGCCCTTCAGCTCCCAAATGTTGGTTCCTTGCTCCAATTGCCAGGTTTTGGGGGAGCCAGTGCCACTTAAGGGAATTTTGGAGGTCAGATCCTCAGGACAGGTGGTCTTGGCAGCTACAAGGCTCCTGGCTGTCTTCAACAAAATTTGTTACCGAGCTTAAGCTTGTACTGCTCACTGCACGACAGGCCAATAATTGGTAGACAAGTTACTGGGACAAGGAATAATTGCTTTATTTGGAAAACCAGCAAACTGAGAAAACAGTTGACTCATACCCCCCAAAAAACCATCTTGCCTGAATTAGAATTCAGGCTCATTTTATACTAAAAGGGGAGGGAGTAAAATCAAACACTTCCTGGTTCCCATCAGCTTCCAGAGGGGGTGTGTTAACTTCTTTCTCCCTGCAGTTACTCATAAATGGACCTGGTCAAGATGTTTCCATGAGCTAAACAAAGGTATTTTAGCTTAATGCTCATTGCTTTGGAAGCAGGATTCCCAGAATCGGGCCATTATGTATAATTTAAGCCCACAGGCAACATCCTTTAGTGATTAACTTGTAATAGAATACAAAAGGTTCTTCCCTATTACAGTTTCAGAAAGAAAATGTTTAGACCTCCTTTTGGATATGTGTACTGTGCATGCTCAATTGCTCAGTCACATCCGAGTCTTTGAGACCCCATGGACTCTAGTATGCCAGCCTCCTTTGTCCATGGAATTTCCCAGGCAAGAATACTGGAGTGGGTTGCCATTTCCTACTCCAGGAGATCTTCCTGACCCCAGAATTGAATCTGCATCTCTGGCATCTTCTACATTGGCAGACGGATTCTTTACTACTGCGCCACCTGGGAACCTCTTTTGGACACATGGGCAGTACAATACTAACAGCTAACCTTTATGTGGCCCCTTCTTGTGTGTTTAATGCTTTACAAGGAATATGTGTTTTTCCCCTTACGACAACTCTGTCAAGAATAGTACTATCATCCTATTTTGTATAATTACATCTTTTATTTAGTTATAAATACTTGTTTAGATAAATAAAAATAACATTTCCCCCTTATTTTACAAATAATATTTTTTCACTGTAGAACATACAGACACAAAAAGGAAAACATAAGTAATCCACCCATCCAGAGATAATCACTGTTAGCAATTTGGTATTCCTTTAGTCTTTTTTTATATACAGTACTTCTATGTATATGCTTATGAAGGGAAAAAGTTAAAAATTATTAGCAATCCTTTGTTCTGATTTAAGAGGCGAGCCATGACTCATGAAAAAAGGACCTGTTCCCTATCAGATGACTTATAGCCTAGTTGCCTGGTCCTCACAAGAGACCCCCCAGGTAATTGTTTTCTCCTGTTAAAGATTACCTAGAGCATTATTCCTTCAGGAATTGACTAACCGCCGCAAGGAGGTTAATCAACCTCCTCAGACTTGATGTAATTCCAGACCTATCTCTGTAAAAGTCAAGCTATGCCCACCAATCAGTTTGTTCAGAGTGTCTTCACCCCTCCTATACCTGCTTGTAGCTTTAGTGTATAAAAACTGCTTTGTAACTGAAGTCGGGGTTCGTTCGCTCCTTTCGAGGAAGTTCGAACCCCGGCGCGCCGGTTCAATAAACCCTCTTGCTTTTTGCATCGAATTCGAGTCTTGGTGATCTGTGAGGCGACGTTTCCCGAGAATAGGCCTTTCTGGGGCCTAACACTTACATATACAATGTGAACTTCCGTGAGTAGATTCTTATTTATTATGTCTCTTCTTGGGGTAAACAAGGGAAAAACTATCTTTTAACTACTGTAAGTTTGTTTTTTGTAATCTACATCTGGATAAACAACTTGAGATGGAAACACTTTTTTTTTTTTCTGTATTTGACTATTCTCTGATATTCAGGGTCAGTTTCCTTTAATGTCCTCATCTAAAAATAGTTCCCCTCTTCTTAAAAGCTAGACAACCAGTTGTAACAAAGAGAGGGCAAACAGAGTTGCTAACAGGCACATGCATTAAAAGTTAACCCAGAATTTAACAGCTCAGAACAACAAACATATATTGTCTCCCAGTTTCTATGGCTCAGGAATCTGAGTGGCTTAGTGGGTGTCTCTAACTCAGGGCCTCTCACAGGCTGCAGTCAGGATGTCAGCCCGGGCTGTAGACATCTCAAGGCTTGGATAGGGGTGGATCTGCCAAGTGACATGCCAGTTGGAAGATATGGATGGTCCACATGGTCCACTCATGTGGCCATTAGCAGGTTCCAGATCCTGACTGGCTTTTGGCCAAAGACATCAAGTCCTTACCATGTGAACCCCTTCACATGGGCTACTCACAACAGGGCCACTTGCTTCCCTTGAGCAAGGGCTCTGAAAGAAAACGAGAGACCAAAGTCACAGTCCTTCGGGAACCTAATCATAGAAGTGGTACCAATTACTTTGATCATAATCTGTCTATATGAAGTAAGCCACTTGGTCCAGTCCACAATAAAGAGAAAGGATTACACAAAGATATGAGTATCAGGGGGCTTCCCTGGTGGCTCAGTGGTAAAGAATCCACCTCCCAACGCAAGAGACGCAGGTTTGATCCCTGGATCGGGAAGAACCTCTGGCGGAGGAAATGGCAACCCACTCCAGTATTCTTGCCTGAGAAATCCCGTGCACAGAGGAGCCTAGTGGGCTACAGTCCATGGAGTCACAAAGAGTCAGACATGCCTTGGTGACTAAATAACAGCACGAGTACTAGGAGGCATGGATCATTGGAGGCCACCTTAAAGACTGCTTACTACAGTACACCATAAATCTTATTTCTTCACATAGTTACCGTATCTGTTATGAACTGTAAGTCATACTCACTCTTAATAAGATCAGTTTATGAATTTTAAACAAAACCATGCTTTACATGACAAAGACATGCAAAGGGTAGCTGTTCTCTTTAAATAACAGTATTTGATAAGATGAAATGACATGACTTTCTAGAATGACTGCTTTGAAATATTTCTTTACTCTTTATTTCTCACCCCCTTTTTGAAATATGACTAAATATATTGGAAGTCAATTTTTGATTATTAGATGCAGATTTCTTTTTTATTTGGTAAGTCACAGACATTAATAGGCTGATTTCTCCGTACAACTCAGTGTGCTTCTAGGCTGCTACCCTTTACCATCTAGTATTAATAGTTCATGTGATACAGATTTTAATTTTAATGATAATCTTCTGAAAACATGGTGGCACATAAGTCACTGGAAAACATAAGCAATTAATTTTTACCTAGAAATCAAAAGTTGGATATCCAAAGCCTCTTGAAAACAAAACAAAATTAGAGCACCTTATTTTGCTTTTAAATAATCTATAGAGATTTGTTCATTATTCATTTACTTGGCAGTAGAGTAAGGATGATTTTATCAATCCTAAGTAAAAACAGATCCATTAATCATAAAATACAATTTCATTTTCCCCAGGAGTTGAGAGATGAGTTTAATTTGGCTCATGGGATATATAACATCACCAAGGGTAAATTAGTACACATAATACTTAGTTTCACAGCTAACCATTTTAGTGTATAAGAAAATATATGTATCTCTCAGCAGAAAATAATACTGAATTTAGGATTATCCTTGCCTCTAGTTGATGTTCACTTTGCTGCAGGGTAGTAATGACAATGATACATTTCCAGTGGCTTGAACTTCGATTATATATATTTGCAGTACATCAATCATCTCTGATGACCCAGTTGAAGGTGAACAAAAGAAAGAATCTCCAGTTGGAGCAGTTACTTCAGAGACTCATCAAGATGTTGAAATGAGCTCAAAGGAACAAAATTTAGAAGACAACATGCAAGGTGACACAAAATCCAAACTGAAAAAAAAGAAAAAGAAGGCTAAAACAGGTTTGTTATCCAAATTAAATGAAAAATGTGTGCCTTGGTAGGCAAACCTTGATTCAAGGATTTTTAGTCCTTAAAAACTAAAGAAAATCTAGTCCCAAATGGTATAATTGAAAAAATAACCCGATACAGAATATTTGATACTTATGCTTAGAGTTGTCTAGATTGTAACATTCATTTATTTATAACTGTGGGTCTCTGTTTTGTCTAACTTGAGTCATCATTAGTAATGTTGTGGTTGCTATTGTGACACAGATTTCTTCTGTATGTTATTGCCCCTAAATAATGACAGCATTGAAAACTGTAAATAGTCAACAACCAGTAAACATTTCAGATGTTTAAGTTGCATCCCTCTGTCAAACTTGCTGTCTTCACAGTTTCTCATAATTCAGCGTCTTCCTGCCCACTTTTTATTTCACCTCTTGCTTTCTACATTCCTTTCTGCTCATTTCTTTTATTTTTCATTACTTATTCTTGACTTTTTTCTGCTTCTTACATTCTCTTTCTTTCTTTTTTTTCTTTTCAATCTCCATTTATTTGGCCAAAAATTGGGATTAAAAAATGGGCAATTTTAGAATTTATGGTGCTTATTCATGCCATTTATGGTATTTTGTGGCTCCAGTAATTAATTTTTTAAAAAGAAAAGTGTATGTGTTACATATATACTACTTAGTGAACTTTCAACAAACTGGACATGTCTATAAAGTCATCATCCAAATCAAGAACCAGATCATTAGCACTCAGAAGCCCCCCACTAATTCCCTTCTAGTTCATTGTCCTACAGGAGTAAATACTATTTTAACATCTAACACAAAGTTAATTTTCACTGTTTTTCTATTTTAAGATAAATAGAATTATAAATACTATGCTCTTTGCTTGTGGCTTTTTTTTGCCCCAGATTATCTTGTGTGAGATTTATACTGTTGTTGCATGCACGTGAGCTTATGCATCATCAGTCCTGTTTTTGTACTTAGATATCCATTGTGTGAATATACCACAATTAATTACCTATTCTATTGATTAACACTTGAGGTGTTGCTAGTATTAAGCGATTATAAGTAAAGCTATAATGAACATTCTGGTTACATTTTTTCATGAGCATGTGTATACATTTTTTGTTGTTGTTGGATATATTCTTAGAGTTTCTGTGCCATAGAGTATGTATATTTTTTACTTTAACAAATACTTCTCATTTTCCACACTTGGTTTATCAGTAGATATTAGCAGTATTTGAATTTCCATTCCTCTACATCTTCACTAACACTTATTTTGTCAGTATTGTAAAGTTTTAGTCATTCTTATAAGTGTTTAGTGATTATTCCATTTTGACTTTGATTTGATTTCCATGATAACTAATACAGTTGAGCATCTTATTCATGTTTATTGCCTACTTGGATTCCTTCATGGAAAATTTGTTCAAGTCTTTCGTGTAATTTTTTAAGAAGTGGAATTGTCTGCCTTTTTATAATTAAATTGTGAGAATGTTTTATATAACTAGATAATTTTTCATATATATGTAAGAATACATTTGCCACATATATGTATATCACAAATATCTTCTCTCTCTGGGTTTTATTATTTTTCTCCTACTGATATTTATATCTTTTGTAAAACAAAACTTAAGGATTTTATATAGCCCAATGTATTCCATGTTTTTCCCTTTGATTTTAAGTGCTGTGATATAAGAAATCTTTCCCAAGTCCTGAAGTGTTTCTCTATATATAATTTTCTAAAAGATTTTTGTTTCAGTTTTCACTTTTAGATTTGCAGTTTACCTAGAATTGATTTTTATGTATGGGGATAAGTAGTAGTCCAGACCCCTTATTTTCTCACTTATGAATATGTACTTGACCTAATACCATTTACTGAAGAGAGCATCTTTGCCCCTGCATTTCAGTGTTACTTTTCTCATGAATACGGCGACTGTGTAAGCTGGTCAGTTTCACTAATCTCCATTCTTAGATGGTTTACACTCACATCACTATCATGTCTTAGATACAATAGCTTTATAATAGATGTTGCTGTTAATAATGATAGTTTTATTGCTTCTTTTTTTATTCTTATGTCTTATTCCTTATTTTTACCTTGATACACTGCCTAGAATTTTGATTATAGTGTTAAATAGAAGTGGTAATAACAAATACTCTTCTCTAGCTGCCATCCTTAGGGGAGAGCATCCATTATTTTACCATTGAGTGAGACTTTGCTATAGACTTCTTTGTAAATACCCCTGTTGGATTATTCCTAATTGGCTAATCGTTTGTTTTTTTTTTCTTTTAACCATTCATAGAATTGAATTTTATCAAATGCTTTTTCTGCATCTGTTAACATAATCATATTAATTTTTACCCTTTTCTATTAATGTGATTGTTATTTGATTATTAAGCGATCTTTGTATTCCTGGCAGAGATGGGGGAGGCACCTACTTTGTTGTGATGTATTAGCTTTTTTTTTTTTTAATGTATTACTGGATTTGATTTGCTGATAGTTTGTTAAGAATTTTTGTACCTGTGTTCATGAGAGAGATTTGTTTGTACTTCTCTGTTGTTGAAATACCCAGAATTAACATCAAAGTTTTGGTGGTCTTAAAAAGAATTGGGAAATATTTCCTTTTTCAATTCTTTGTATTTGTATAAACTGGTGTTATTTCTTCCTTAAATGTTTGGAAGAATTTGCTAATAAACATTCTTAGGCCAAGATTTTCTTTGTGGGAAGAATTTTAAATCAGTCTAATTTCTTTAATAAATACCAGATTCTTCATATTTTCTGTTTCTTCCGTCAGCTTTGATAGACTGTATTTTTTGAGGAATTTGTCCATTTAATATGGATTTTCAAATTTTGTGTGTCTATGGCATCTGAAAGGGTACCCTTTGATACTGGTAATTGGATTTCCCTCGATTTCTACATCAGTCTCAGCATTTTCAATTTATAAATATTTTTAAAGGACCAACCTTTAGCTTTTGTTTTTATTCTATCATAGATTTGTATATAATTTTAGTGATTTCTTCTGTCTATATTATTTCCTTTTATAAATTTCTTTGGGTTTGATTTGCTGTTGATTTCTAACTTTATGAGGAGGATTTTATAAGATTTAAGTCATCCTTCGCTTCTAATACATTAAATGACCATCTAAGCACTACTTTCGGAGAAGGCAGTAGCACCCTACTCCAGTACTCTTGCCTGGAAAATCCCATGGACAGAGGAGCCTGGGAGGCTGTAGTCCATGGGGTCACTAAAAGTTGGACTGGGTGACTTCACTTTCAGTTTTCAGTTTCATGCATTGGAGAAGGAAATGGCAACCTATTCCAGTGTTCTTGCCTAGAGAATTCCAGGGATGGGGGAGCCTGGTGGGAGGCCATCTATGCGGTCGCACAGAGTCAGACACGACTAAAGTGACTTAGCAGCAGCAGCAAGCACTAGTTTATCTGCATCCCCCAAATTTTTGATATGTTCTATATTCTTATCATTCCATACAAGTAATTTCTTAATTTCCATTTAAATTTCTCCTTTGATCACTCATTATTTAGAAGTGTTTTGTTTAGTTTCAGGCAGCAGGTGATTTTCTAGTTATCTTTTTGTTTTGGGTTTTATCTTCCATTGTCAGAGAACATATTGTGAATTATTTCAATCTCTTGAATTTATTGAGGCTGTCTTATGACTACCTTATGATGAGTTTGCTAAATATGCCACATGTACATGAAAAGAATGTGAATTCTGATGTTGTTGGGTATGGTGGTGTCCTATGTATGTCAGATCAAGTTTATTGTATTCTCATCTTACTGATTTTTTTTTTGGTCTGCTTATTCTATCAGCTATTTGATGAGTATTAAAGTTTCTAGGATTCATTTACATTTCTGTTTTTGTTTGTGTCATTTTTCTATTTGGAGAAATATTTTGGGGCTTTGTTATTGAATATATATACATGCTTAGGATTGCTTTATCTTCCTATCCAATTGACACTTTTGTCATTGTCATAATCCATTCAAGCTGCTACAACAAAATACCTTGACTGGATGCCTTAAATTATAAATATTTATAACTCATAGTTCTGGAGGCTGGGAAGTCCAAGATCAGGGTGCTTTGCAGATTCAATGTGGAGGGGGGCAAGAGGGCTCTCTGGGTTCTGTTGTATAAGGGCACTAACCCCATTCATGAAGGCTCTACCCAAATAATCTAATCATCTTCCAAAGGCCCAACCTCTTAATACTGTCACACTGAAGGTTAGGATTTCAGCATGTGAATTTGGGGGAGACATAAGCATTCAGTCTATAGTAATCAATATATAGCGTCCTTTTAAATCTCTAATGATTGATTCTCCATTATTGTTTGAGTCTGCATAGAACACTGTTAACCTTTCTTCATTTCTCCATTGTCTTCCACACACATAGTGCCCCTCAGTGGTGCCAACCTGGCTGAGGAGGGACAGCCTTTAAACCTCTGCTTGGCCCGTGGTCCCCAGGTCGAGGTGGGGCGAGACAGTACTCTATTCTTCCGCCTCCACATCCCCGAGGCTCCCTGCCTGTGCTGCTTTGCACAGCCTTTGTTTGAGCCACTTTGTGTCCATATACCTTTCTTTTTTGCCTTCACTGGTTTTCGTCCCCTACTCCAGTACACGTGGGGTCTCAGCCCTCAGGCAGTGGCCTCCTTAGGGACAGGTCCCTAGTAAATGTGAAGTGTTCTAGTGCCCCACTCCTGGGTATCTTCTTCTTTATGATCTTTCTGTGTCCTTACGTTCATCACATCACTGTTAGTTTTTCTGTACCATCTAAGTGTTTATGTTCCTTATGCTCCTTGGTTTCTTTTGAGTTGTTGAGGTTACTTTTAAAGATTTGCTCCTTCTATTAACTTATTAATTACACATTCTTCTACTTTTTTTTTTTTTTTTTTTTTTTCATGCTCTGAGAGCAGTAAGTTTATTCTTGACTTATGGTCTAATACAAACTAACTCTCTAACAGAATATACTTCTCCAACACTGCTAAAACAGTAGAATAGTTTGACTCCATTTGAATCTTGTCAGGTAGTTTCTCTGCATCTGTCTCCCTCCTGCCTTCTAGTTTCTCATCATGTATCTTAGGGCTGCATGTATTTTAAACTTCACAGATTTTACAGTTACCATTTTGTACAGTTGATCAGTTCAGTTCAGTTCAGTCGCTCAGTCGTGTCCGACTCTTTGCAACCACATGAATTGCAGCACGCCAGGCCTCCCTGTCCATCACCATCTCTCAGAGTTCACTCAGACTCACGGCCATCGAGTCTGTGATGCCATCCAGCCATCTCATCCTCTGTTGTCCCCTTCTCCTCCTGCCCCCAATCTCTCCCAGCATCAGAGTCTTTTCCAATGAGTCAATTCTTCGCATAAGGTGGCCAAAGTACTGGAGTTTCAGCTTTAGCATTATTCCTTCCAAAGAAATCCCAGGGCTGATCTCCTTCAGAATGGACTGATTGGATCTCCTTGCAGTCCAAGGGACTCTCAAGAGTCTTTTCCAACACCACAGTTCAAAAGTATCAATTCTTCGGCACTCAGCCTTCTTCACAGTCCAGCTCTCACATCCGTACCTGACCACAGGAAAAACCATAGCCTTGACTAGATGGACCTTAGTCGGCAAAGTAATATCTCTGCTTTTGAATATACTATCTAGGTTGGTCATAACTTTTCTTCCAAGGAGTAAGCGTCTTCTAATTTCATGGCTGCAGTCACCATCTGCAGTGATTTTGGAGCCTCAAAATATAAAGTCTGTCACTGTTTCCACTGATTCCCCATTTATTCCCATAAAGTGATGGGACCGGATGCCATGATCTTCGTTTTCTGAATGTTGACCTTTAAGCCAATTTTTTCGCTCTCCTCTTTCACTTTCATCAAGAGGCTTTTTAGCTCCTCTTCACTTTCTGCCATAAGGGTGGTATCATCTGCATATCTGAGGTTACTGATATTTCTCCCAGCAATCTTGATCCCAGCTTGTGTTTCTTCCAGTCCAGCATTTCTTATGATGTACTCTGCATATAAGTTAAATAAGCGGTTAGTTAAATAAGCAATAAGTTAAATAAGGGTGACAATATACAGCCTTGATGTACTCCTTTTCCTATTTGGAACCAGTCTGTTGTTCCATGTCCATTTCTAACTGTTGCTTCCTGACCTGCGTACAGATTTCTCAAGAGGCAGATTAGGTGGTCTGATATTCCCATCTCTTTCAGAATTTTCCACAGTTTATTGTGATCCACACAGTCAAAGGCTTTGGCATAGTCAAAAAAGCAGAAATAGATGTTTTTCTGGAACTCTCTTGCTTTTTCCATGATCCAGCAGATGTTGGCAATTTGATCTCTGGTTCCTCTGCCTTTTCTAAAACCAGCTTGAACAGTTGATATTAATTTATATTCATTCCCAAATTTCCTTTTTCCTTTTTTTTTTCATTTTTTGTCTGTGCTAAGAATTCAGTTTATTCTTTCTTTCAATGCAGGCCAGCTAATTCACTCAGATTTTGTTGTGTTAAAAATGCCTTTACCTTCATTTTTGAAGCATATTTGCTAATATATAATTTTAGGTTGCAGGAAGTCTTATTAATACAGTTGTCTTCTGGGGTCCATCACTTTTTAATCCCAACTATAATCTTATTTCTGTGCCTTTGAAGGGTCTATTGTCTTTTTTTCCCCCTTTTGCCTGCTCTTTAGATTTTCCGTTTATCTTTGGATCAGAATTTTATCATGCTGTGCCTAAATATAGCTTTGTTGGAAGCCACCCTGCTTAGAGTTACTGATTGATATCATTTATCATCTGTGGAAAATTCTTACTCATTATTGCTTTGAATAGGCTTCTTCATCATCCTCTCCTGTTTTTATAGATATTTATAACTTCACAAACTCTTTTAAGTTTGTCCACATGTTTCTTATGATTTTTCCCTGATGTTCTTTTTTTTTTTTTCATTATGCTTTGGTTTGGATATTTATAATGATTTTTCTTCTGGTTCACTAATCATGCCTTCCTTTGCATCCAGTATGCTTTTTTATATACATCCATTGAATTCCTAATTTCAGGTGATATATATTTCAGTTCCATAATGCCTGGTTTTTTTTTTAATCAATTTCAATTCTCTGTAGAAAGTCTCCATTTTTAAAAATCATTTTGTCCCTCTTTCCTTTTTTTCTTGAGCATATTAATCATAGTTATTTAAAGTCCTTATGTGCTAACTCCAGTACACATCATCTGTGGGTCTGCTTCTTTTTTCTGTGTTTTCTCTTGGATATTGGTCATATAGTCTTGTCTCTTTTATGTCAAGTAACTTTTTTGTTATTTCTTGGACATTGTATGTAGAATTCCAGAGTTGCATCTTCCACTAGAGAGGGTTTTCTCTTTCTACTCTCAGGCAGACAGAGTGGACAACTAATTTCAACTAATCTAAGCTAAGTCAGGAAGAAGGAAATGGCAACCCACTCCAGTATTCTTGCCTAGAGAATCCCAGGGATGGAGGAGCCCGGTGGGCTGCCGTCTCTGGGGTCCCACAGAGTCGAACACAATTGAGGTGACTTAGCAGCAGCAGCAGCAAGCTAAGTCAGATCTGTGTTGTAGTTTTGGTAAGACCGTATCTCATATTTGCCCAGTTCCCAGAATGTGGCCTTCCAGGTGTTTCAAATTGAGAGCCTGGCAGATATTTGCCTTGTTAGCCCTTGAGAACCTGGAGAAAGTCAGCTTTGCCTTTCAGAGGTTTTCAGCTTAGTCCTTTAGCCTTCTGCCCCGTGCAACTTCAAATTCTGGCAAATGTCATGAGGGAGAGCCTGGCCATCTGGTTGAGGCCTCTCAAGTCTCCTGGTCTTGCCACTCGAGCTCCATGTGAACACCAGAATCTCTGCTGGCTTCTCTGTCCCCCAGTACGGGCCTTCTGCCAGGGGCCATGCCTGGATTCTCAGCCGCTAGTTATGCCCAGAATTGGCGAGTGACCACAGTTGAAAAGTGGCTGTAAGCGTAAAATCACCACGCCCGCCAGGGCTTCTTCCTTGCCTGCTTTGTTTCAGGCCCTTCCCTCTGGTGAGTCTTTGTTTGCTGAAACAAGACTGGGAGGTTTCACTCCTCTTTAGCCTCTCCCACTGGCCATGTGTTTGAGGCCACGTTTATCACTTAACCCCTGCACAACGACTAAAAATTTGTCTGGTTACTCCTCCTCCCGGTGGTGAACCTCTGTCTTTGTGCTCTTCTCATATCCTGATCAGAAAGTGTCCCCAGACACTGAAACAGCTGCCAGTCTATCAGCTTACCCCGGATTGATTCTCCCTCTCTGGACTTTTAGTCCATCTACTGTCCATTGTTTTTGTACTTTTCTGATGCCTTTAAAAATAAGGTTTTTCAATTTATTTGGTTTTTTTATGTTGTTTTTTACCGGAAACATTGACCTGCAACATTCCTGCTGCATTCTGCCCAGAAACAGAAATTGTAGTTATAAACAATTTGAGTGATACATGTTCCACTTAGAAAATACCTAGATAAAATTACTTTTTTGTCTTTGGCTCTCGTTTTTTTCTTTCTGTGGTGTTGGTCCTTGTTAGGAAAACAAAGAAAGATACCTCACCCTATTTTAATGCATTAGTAAATAAAGCATTTACTCTCAGAGCATAGTCTGCTCTTGTTTGGCTTTTTCTTTGTTTTTCCTTGAAGTGTCTTTGTGAACAGAGATAAATAAGCATGGATCATGAGCATTAGATTGTCTGTAAATTCAGTGTTTATTGTTGAGTATATTGTTATGGGAACAATTAATTATCACATTGATAACACTGATTTTCTTCCATGCGTGTAGTTTCAGATGATAATGAAGATACTGATGGTGATGGTGTTCATGAAATAACAAGCCGTGACAGTCCAGTTTACCCCAAATGTTTGCTTGATGATGACCTTGTCCTGGGAGTTTACATTCACCGAACTGATCGACTTAAGTCAGATTTTATGATTTCTCACCCAATGGTCAAAATTCATGTGGTTGATGAGAATACTGGTCAATATGTCAAGAAAGATGATAGGTAACTTTTTAAATTGTACAGCCAATTCTTGTAGCTGTCTACAGTAGAAGTCCTTTTTCTGCCACTGATGGTCATTCCCTGATAGCTCAGTTGATAAGGAATCCTCCTACAATGCAGGAGACCCAGGTTCAATTCCTGCGTTGGGAAGATCCACTGGAGAAGAGAAAGACTATCCACTCCAGTATTCTTGGACTTCCCTTGTGGCTCAGATGGTAAAGAATCTGCCTGCAATGTGGGAGACCTGGGTTCCATCCCTGGGTTGGGAAGATTCCCCTGGAGAAGGGAAAGACTATCCACTCCGGTATTCTGGCCTGGAGAATTCCGTGGACTGTATGTACAGTCCATGGGGTTGCAAAGAGTCAGAACTGACTGACTGAGTGACTGTCACTTTCAATTTTCATACTAATTATAGGTGTTCTTCAACTATTGATACTGATCAATATGTTATATAGAAGAAATGAAGTGACTGTGCTAATTGAGTAATTAATTTTAAGTGGAGGGGAGTTGAGAGAGTTTCTCTGAAGCTTAATGACTAATTTATGATATTTAGGTTACATTGTAAGTCGTCTCATGTTACACTGTAAATCCTTTAGTTGTCTAACATCATATTTTCATATATATTTTCTTTTGAATGTAATGTATTATCTGTCCCTCAGGTGAGGCAGATGTCTTGAATTTAATTTTTCCTAGTATTAATTTCATAGCTAATACATGCTTAAGGCCCAAATACAACGTATAATAAATGACTGTACTAGAATTCAAAAAAATTATTTGCTTGGAAAAATGGCAGAAATTGGAAACAAGAAGGTTATTCACTTATTCATTTGTCTTGAAGCTTAGAAGGAAAATATAACAAACCTTGAAGTACATACAATCCTGTTGTACTCAAATTTTGTTAATTAAATCTAATGTACTAACTTATCACAAACTCATGTAATATTCTGAAGATGTTACTTTATTCTAGCTTTATATGCTGAAGGACAAATCATACCTCTCACTTTATATTTAAATAATAAAATAATTCTTTGAAACTGAGAGTATGTAAATGAAAAATGAACTGAGATACTACTGCTTTGCAGCCTTATAAAATTTGTAGCTTTCTAGATACATAAAATATTTTTTCCTTATGTACCATGGCTATTTATTGTTTCTGATCACCTCACCTTGAACACTCTAGTTTTATTTTTTTCTCGCCTTCTCAAAATTACAAAGAACTGTGTTAATGGCAGTATCTTTTTTGAACAGTGAACGGCCTGTTTCATCTTACTATGAAAAAGAGAATGTGGATTATATTCTTCCTATTATGACCCAGCCGTATGATTTTAAACAATTAAAATCAAGGCTTCCAGAGTGGGAAGAACAAATTATATTTAATGAAAACTTTCCCTATTTGCTTCGAGATTTTGATGAGAGTCCTAAAGTTATCCTGTTCTTTGAGGTATGAATTGAATAGAGCATAAGTTTTAATTAATATTTTAATAGCACAAATATAAGTTTTTATTTTGGGGCTTCCCAGGCGCTAGTGGCAATGAACCTGCCTGCCAGCGCAGGAGACTTAAGAGGTCAGAGTTTGATCTCTGGATCAGAAAGATCCCCTGAAGCAGGACATGGCAACTCACTTCAGTATTCTTGTTTAGAGAACCCCATGGACAGAGGAGCCTGGCAGGCTACAGTCCATAGGGTCACAAAGAGTCAGACACAGGTGAAGAAACTTAGCACACAATCTATTATTTTAGTAGGTTAGTAATACAAAAAAGTGGTGTGAGAATTTGAGGGCAACTTGATAATATCATCAGAAGTCCTTAAAGCTGTTATTCCAACTTTTGGTATTTCTTCTAAAGGATAAATGGCAAGTACTCAAAGATGTGCATGTAAGGATATTTATTTAAGCACTGTTTATAATAGCAGAAATTTTAAGGAAATAGGTCTCTAAAGTTAGCAAGAGGTTTGGTTAAATAAATTATGATTTTTATTAAATTTATGATATTTGCATGATGATATACATATGTATATATTGACTTGAGCTATCCACTACATATTATATGAAAATAGTTTGCAAAATAGTGTTGGAATACATAGAACAAGATTTAAATACCTGTAAACTTGATGTTAATATTTGTCAGCTATGAGTCTAGGTTACAAGTGTTTTTACTGTGTTATATATTTTTCTTATACTGTCAGTGTTTTTTTCATTGGAAATGTATTACATTAAAGACAAGTTTAAGTATATAAGAAATAGGAATAAAATGGAATATGTATTATTTTTTAAGCAGTCTTCTATAGATATGTTGCCTCAGCAGACCTTTTGATAAGCACCAGTAGATTCAAAGTGGTAGTCTCTGACAAGTACCTAGAATACATGTAATCTCTGTGGCTGGCTGGTTGGAAATCCATGAAGTTTAATATCCAGACAAGATGGAGATATGAAAGAAAATCTTTTGAGAAGCCTAATAAAAACATGTATCTAAAGAGAAAATACCCAACTTAGGAAGTTGATCCAAGGAAGAACTTGCAGATAAGGCCATGAGCTTATTAAACAAAGAAGTCTTTGAAGTCTGTGCTCGTACATTCAAAAATGAGTAAAGNCCAGTAGATTCAAAGTGGTAGTCTCTGACAAGTACCTAGAATACATGTAATCTCTGTGGCTGGCTGGTTGGAAATCCATGAAGTTTAATATCCAGACAAGATGGAGATATGAAAGAAAATCTTTTGAGAAGCCTAATAAAAACATGTATCTAAAGAGAAAATACCCAACTTAGGAAGTTGATCCAAGGAAGAACTTGCAGATAAGGCCATGAGCTTATTAAACAAAGAAGTCTTTGAAGTCTGTGCTCGTACATTCAAAAATGAGTAAAGCCTAAGAATGCTATGACTGGTATATTTTTGCCGGGACTATATTTGAGATAATACTTTGTCTTGAGTTTTAAATAAATCTTAAAAGATTTATTGATAAAAGATAAAGTAATCAGAAACAGACCTTACTAACTGGATGAGTTAAAAGTGAGTGAGATGAGATAAAAATGTTTTTCTTCTAAGTGAGGGTTTTTAAAATTTTAGTAATATTAGTATACTGTGGAATAATTTTTTAATGCTTACTTACAGATTCTTGATTTCTTAAGCATGGAAGAAATTAAGAATAACTCTGAAATTCGAAACCAAGAATGTGGCTTCCGGAAAATCGCCTGGGCATTTCTCAAGGTATGTTTTTCAGATCTTCAAATGTTATGGGTTATTTTGTTTTTCAACTCAATTTGGTGTCATATAAGGAGTTAGGATAAGGAGGTAAGATTGCCGTGATGAAGAGGTATTAATTCAAACTCAAATGAGGCTCATTCAGATTCTTAGATATTTGTTCAGTGCTTAGATGTGTGCCAGATACACTTTATGCTCTGTGGACCCAGCATTGAAAAAGACACACACAGCCCTGCCCACATTTATTCAACTCAACAAATTATTTGCTGAACCCTTTCTATGTGCCAGCCCCTGTTCTATTCAGTGAACAAAGAAGATTAAACTCCTTGACCTCATGGCCTTCATATTCTAGAAAGAAAAACAGGCATAAAACAGTTGATCGTAGAGCTTAGCATTTATTACAATTTTTATGAATACTATCAAGATGATGAAAGCATCTGTGGTACCAGGTAAATATTTCCTACAGAAAGGAAATTGAACCTGATCATGATTCCTGCTGGATGGCAGGAATGAGAAAGAGAGAGTTCTCAGTTGGGTGCAGAGTATGCAAAGACCCTGATGTTGGAAGGAGCAAGGAGTACCTCGATAACAGAAAGAAGGCCACTGAGAGTGGAGGACAGACTGAGGGAGAAAACGGTGCCTGAAGAGCTTGCCGAGGTAGACAGGGCCTTGATTACATAAGGTCTTTGAGCCCAAGCCATTATAGCAACTAGCCACCATTATAGACTTTAAAGAGTAATGGGAAGCCGTTTAACGATTTTAAACAAAAGGGTGAAATAATCTGATTTATTTTTTATAAAGCTTACTTTGCTCTGGGTAGAGAATAAATTAGAGAGGTCAGAAATGTAGATACTGGAAGTCAAAGTGGGAAATTCCTGCTATAGTCTAGGTATAAAATGATGGTATCTTTGACTGGGTTGTTTCAACAGAGATGAAACACGTGGGTAGACTGATGTTTAAAAAGGGTAAAGTTTAATTTCATAATTTTTTTATTTCTGACTTCGAACATAAATTTGAGTTCTAAGAAGTCTTGACTAATTAACCTGTTGTGTATTATCTTATAAAATGTTTTCATTTGTGCATCCATTCATTCAGCAATTACTAAGTGTCTATTTGTAGATAAATTAGACATTGTCCTGGCCCTCCAGTTTAATTTCTATGTAAACTGAACTGCCTATATGATTGTATGCTATGGAACAGATGCTGTGAAAGCCCAGATGAGACACTTAATCCATGCTGAAGTTTAGAGGCTTTAGAAGAGGTGCAGTCTGCTTGCTGAATGGCAGCAGATTGACTGTGGTGAGGAAGTCATTAATTCTAGAGTAGTTTTAGAATCCCTCGGTCCATTGTACCTTCTAAAATCTCCCTTCTATAACCTCTTATACCTTCTTCTAGACCCTATCTCATACTAAATCAAATAAGTAAATAAAAACAAAAGATCAGAAAGGGTTGCATTCACAGAGTGAAGAACATTGCCACCTTGTGGTCTTATTAGAAACTGCTTTCATTACTTTTATGCTACGGTCTGTGCAGAACTGCCATATTTACTGTCAGTTGCACTTGGGAAACAGTATATTTCACAACATTTTTATCTTTTAAGTGTTATACAAATTTTTATTCATTTATTCATGCAATCAGAAGTAAAGGGTACATTATTGTATGTGCGTCCTCTGTTGTAAACATATATATCTTTCATTAGATTGTAAATTTTCAAGTCACTGGCAATTCTTTTTGGCCAATTTGTTGAACATATTTTAGTCTATATTTTACCGAGTCTCTTTGCATTTAATATATTACTCTTGAAATTCTCTATGATATCATTCCCTGCATATGAATGGCACACAGAAACTGCTCCATGAGTATCTACTGAGGGAATTAATAAGTACATGGAAACTGACTTAAAAAAACTCATCTTCGAGAAAATAACATGAATCAGATTACAATGGACATGTTTTAATACCTGTACCATTGGTTCAAGAAATGTCCTAGGTAATTGTGAAGTTTTCATAGTGGTCCAAATGAACCCCAAAGAACTTTGTCCAGATATAAATGAGACTTTATCCTAATTCTCAGGTAGAGGCACTTTTGATTCTTTAAGCACATGTATATGACTAATCTGTTAAACTACAAAATAATAAAATCTTATTTGTTCATGCTTCACATTATGTTTTGTAATCATAATGGCAGGATTTGGCTGAATCTTAGTTGTTTACTCATACTAAGCAGCATACTTGTATAAACTAAATTGGTTAGTGAATATTAAAACAACTTATGGAAAGTATGATTTAGAATCTGGGGAATAAATAACCTTCTAAAAATGATATTATTACCTTATGATAAGCTTCAGGCAGATAGTACAGTTTATGAAAGGAATCATGAGTGCTTAATATTTAATGACTAAACATCTCAATTGCTCAGTTTGAAACTATTTTTTTACCCCTTTGTTTCATAATGTCACCCCTCAGCTTACAACCTATATTGACTTTACATCCTCTCCTACAGGAGTAGGGAAAAGACGAGTTGTCTTTTTTGCTAACTTTTGTTTCTTTATTGATACCTTGTTCCTGAACACAGTGCAAATCTGGGTTTTGCCTCAGCTAATAAAGCTTCTATTTGCCAAATTATTTAACATTTTCTAGTTCTTTTACCAGTCATACTTATGCGTGTAATACCATGCTTTTGAAGCTCTTGGTACCTTGGTTTTTCTTGACACCATTTTTTCCTGATTTCCTTATTGAGTTCCTTCGGTTTCCTTCCTGGTCTTCCACCTATCTCTTTAATATCAATCCTGCTCATGATTTCATCTTTAATCGACTTTTCTTAGACCCGCTTTCCTGCATATGCTTCAAAATTCAGACATTTTGGCTTGAGCGACCCATAGCTATCTGACTCCCCCAAACTGAACATGCTCCGTAAATCTCTTGCATCTTCCCTACCTGCTGCCTCATTTGGTAGCACCGCCATCTGCCCAGTCTCCCAGGCTTACCGCCTTAGAGCTGCCCTATCTGTTTCGGTAGCTACAAGTCACATGTGGCTGTTTGAATTCAAATTAATGAGCTAAAATTAAATGTAATTAAAATTTGATTTCCACAGTCGCACTAGCCCCACTTCAAGTGCCCGACAGCCATAAGTGACTAGCGGACACTGTCTTGCATGGCACAAGTTGAGAGCATGCCTGTCATCACAGAAAGCTCTGCTGGACAGCACTACGTGAAGCACCTTTCTTGGCTCTCCCCTGTTTACTTTCCAAGTTGCACGATCAGTAACAGTTATTAAATGTTCCCTGTACTCTGTCCCTTCCTACTCTTCCAGTTTGTCACCTCCATCTTCTGCCTGAACTGCTGCAGAAGCTCTCAACTGTCTCTACTAATTTGTAAAGGACACAAAGGTTAACAGAGGTATTTTCTACTTAACGGTCACAGTCTAGTGAAAGAGAACCTAATTTTGAGTTGGTGAGATAATTTTTCTCCTAAGAATATCCACTTATTTAGCTTAAACGTCTGTTGCCTTGTTTGATAGTTTTTTAAATTGAATAGACCTTTTTAAGAAGGGGGACCAAAACATTTTAAAAACATAATACGGAGCTCTGTTTTAGAATACTTTTTTGACTTTGTGAAAGTTTAACCATTAAATTTTACCAGTAAAAATACTGATTGAACAAATGGGAAATTTGTTTCTGTGTTTAAATAATATGCATTTTAATCTTTATCAGTATTGTTACAAACAGATTCATGTTGATCACCTTATTTGTATAAAGTAACACCTGCCACAGTAATGTTAATGCTTTACTAATGGTCTGAAGTTGGATAGGGGAAAAAACAGCTCTTAGGATGTCATTTGGGTTACCTTGTCAAAATAATCTGAAACTGTGCTTAACCAACCATGTCAGTGTTCTTTGCTTTACAAATCTGAGGAACTTCAGCATGCCATATTAATCTTTTTAAAATGAATTTTTGACTGTCTACTGTTGGTTTATTGGGCATCTTTTCAATGAGAGTAATGTTTCATTTGAATTATCATTTTAAGCTTCTAGGAGCCAATGGAAATGTAAACATCAATTCAAAACTTCGCTTGCAACTGTTTTACCCACCTACTAAGCCTCGATCCCAGTCAGATGTCGTTGAGGTTTTTGAGTGGTGGTCAAAATGTCCAAGAAATCATTATCCATCAACGTTGTATGTAACTGTAAGAGGATTGAAAGTTCCAGAATGTGTAAGTTAATAGCACATGCAAAAAATATATCTTCTGTTGTTGAGATTAAAGGGTGGGTGATGGTTTCTATTTCTATACAGATAAAAACTTTTATTATTTTAATAGATACTATTTTAATATTATTTTAATATAATTATTTTAATAGATATCTGAAGTAGAAAGGAAACATCAGAGATTATATATTAAACCTGTAATAGCTGATACATAAAAGACATTTTAATGAATTTGAAGTCCTAAATATAGATTTCAACTTTAAAATTTTTTTAAAAAATAATCCTAATCTTTAAATATTAAAGATAAAAGAATGACTTAATGTGTGGTGGTGGTTTAGTCACTAAGTCGTGTCTGACTCTTGTGACCCCATGGACTGTAGCCCGACAGGCACCTCTGTCCATGGGGTTCTCCAGGAGAGAGTACTGGAGTGGGTTGCCATTTCCTTCTCTAGGGGATCTTCCCGACCCAGAAATCAAACCTGGGTCTCCTGCGTTGCAGGCAGATGACTTAATGTAGAAATTAACAAATAGGACCAGACAGTAAATAACTTAGGCTTTACAGGCTATGCAGTCTCTGTCGCAGCTACTCAACCTAAAGTGAAAGTAGCTACATGCACATATGTAGATGATAACTAAACAGATGGTTTTGGATGTGTTTGAATAAAACTTTATTTGCAAAAATGTCATTGGGCTACATTTAGATCATAGCTTACAAATTTTTTACACTATTATTCAAATAATCAGCAAGTAATATTTTTACTTCTGTTGTATATAGATTAAAATTATGACTATCTTAGCAAACATTTGTCCTAAAATGAAGTGAAACTTTTGCGTTTGTCTCTTTGATACAAAACATGTCAGGCCATTCTGCATATTCTGTATTGATGTAAACTGTGACCACAGTGTTGGTTTTCATTCGTTGAATGGAATTAAATCTATTTTTAAAAATAGAGGATTTAAAAACATTAGGTCTTTATATTATGATCGTAAAGCCAGAGATGCCATAGTGCAATGCCAGAGCCATAATATAACACCTGGTAGGTATTGGTGAAGAGGTAGAAACAAAGGGACAGAGTGACTGAAACTATTTTGTTGGAGTTCTGTTTTAGCCTTTCCCTCTTTTAAGGCTTTTGGATTTAGGACTGTAATTTCAAGCAACTTTCATTTTATTTAAAGTGATGGTGAAGGTTGTTTAGTCATCTCCAACTCTTTGTGAATCCATGGACTATACAGCCCCTGGAATTCTTCAAGCTAGAATACTGGAGTGGATAGCCTTTCCCTTCTCCAGGGGATCTTCCCAACCCAGGGATCGAACCCAGGTCTTCCATATTGCAGGCGGATTCTTTACCAGCTGAGCCACAAGGGAAGCCCAAGAATACTGGAGTGGGTAGCCTATCCCTTCTCCAGCAGATCTTCCCAACCCAAGAATCAAACCAAGGTCTTCTGCATTGCAGGCAGATTCTTTACCAACTGAGCTATCAGGGAAGCCCATTCATTTTATTTTATTTAAATAGTATATAAATAAAAGTAGATTTTTTTCTGGATTACATTTTGAAACATTTTCATATATACTGTTTGTTTCAATATTTTAAAAGCCATATATGCTAGAAAAGAGAAAAAGATTAACATGATACGTACATTTTCTCATTTTCTGTACATACTTAGGTAAAGCCATCTTACCGTTCTATGATGGCTCTTCAGGAAGAAAAGGGTAAACCAGTGTACTGTGAGCGAGACCATGAGCCAAGTTCAGTGGACACAGACCCTGGATTAGAAGATTCAAAGGAAGTGGTGAAGTGGAAACGGTTGCCTGGGCAGGTGAAGTGTTCACTGACACTGGATTCATTTAGATATTTATTTTAAAATGTGCCATCAGTTCCTAGGGTAAATAGCTTGCTACTTAAAGCTTTCAGGTTATCCTTGTTTTTAGCCATGATCTTGTTTGCCCATTAATTCATTTGGTAAATAATAATAGAATGCCTAGCGGGTACATACAGATATTATCTTAAGTTCTTTGGGGATATGGAGAGTTTTATTAGTTTGCCAGAGCTGCCATAAGAAAGATCACAGACAGGTCGGCTTAATCAATAGAAATTTATTTTCTTGTAATTCTGGAGGCTGAAAGTCCCAGGTTAAGGGCTGGCAGGCTGGTTTATGCTGAGGCCTTTCTCCTTGGCTGGCAGATGGCTGCCATGTTGCTGCTTCTTGGTGGTCTTTTCTCTGTACGTGTACATCCCTGGTGTCTCATCTTCTTCTTATTAGACTACAGCTCACCCTAGCAACCTCATTTTAGCTTAATCTGCTCTGTAAAGACCTTGTATCCAAATACTGTTACATTCTGAGGTACTGGGCTTAGGGCTTCAACATAAGAGTGTGGGGGGACACGGTTCAGGCCATAAATCGACAGTTTTTAGATTCATGAAATTCTCAGTCCCTGGCTTCTTCCTGAATCACATTTTGATAGAAACAGGTATATGTATATCCTTCTACCAGAAGTTGAGCAGTATTTAAGTTTTCACTAAAATTTTTTTGTCCTTGGCTATCATATTTTGCTGTGGCAGGAAGCATTACTGGTAAGGTTTTGCCAGTCTTATTTGTTTCCATAAAGAGTGGAGTGCTTCATTTTATAGACTCAGTATATACATAAGGGTGACTATTTTCCTAGACTTTTTCACGTTCTGTTTTGCATCATATTTAATTTTCTTTTTGAGGCTAATTTTACAGATACATCTTAAAGTCACTTTTAAACACTTTACACATAATAATATGGAGAGAATAATGCTTAGACTGTGCCCTTGGGGACCTTTCACATCAGCTGGGAACATGGGAGTTACTGTGCCGTTCACTATCAGGTATGCTGCAAAGAACTCTTCAGGAAATATAAATATAAAAATAATTGTTTAGATGAACAGTTCTCAAAAGTGTGATTCAGGCACTACTGGGACCCTTTCAAGGGATCTGTTGAAGTTAGCCTATTTTCAAAATAAGAACAGAATAATTCTAATGATTCTGTAATGATGTAATCTGTCTTTTTGACTTTCATTCTCTCCCAAGACTTTCATTCTCTCACACTGGAGTTTTCCAGAGGCTAAATGATATCTGATATCACAAGAGGGTGAATGCAGAAGTAGTTTTGCTCTTATTAAGCAAATCCAACTACCATTTATTAAGCCAGATATTGAAAAGATTAGCAAAAGTATAGAACAGTTCCATTTTATGAAATCTTTCATGAAAAGAAATTATGTCAACATTTAATGGACTTGCTCTGTTATTTTTTAAATGATTAACAAATGTTTTTTTAATTTCTCAGTTTTAATTTCTAATATGATAAATATCTGTAGATATAGCCACATTTGGGGATCCTCAAAAAATTTTTAAGACTGTAAAGCACCCTGAAATGAAAGCAGTTTGAGGATTTCTGATACATAAATGGTGATCTGGAGTGGTGGAAGAAGGGTTCATTCAACAGGATGGTGGAGCCTGTGACAAACTTTAAAAAGTGGTCAAGTTAGGAGTGAGTGAAGAGGACAGGGAAGAGTATTTCGTATTGGGACTATGTTATAAATAAATGGAAAGCACCTGTTGTATTCCTCAGACACTCAAAACTTGGTGGGCGGGAAATCCAAGTTTGTGTAAGAGGTCAAGTGGTGATGATAGAGTAGGCCCGCATTCTGAAGTGGCTCAATTGGTGGGTAGCCTAATATTTGATTGTGTGGGACTGAGGAAAAGTGGGAGGTTTCAGGTGAGAAGGAAGTGGGATAGCAATTGTATTTTAGGACAAATTAACAATTTGTTCCAGTGCTGGCAATGGCATATAGTGGACCTTGAAATAGGATACATCAGAATGAAAGGAAGGTGGCCATTGCAGTCACTGATGTGTGAGGTGAGAAGGATCTGGCCTTGGGATGTTGGTGGCAAAGGTGAGAAATGAGACATGAATACGAAAGGAGGAAAGACCTAGTGTGATTGAGTGACTGACAAAGTAGTAAAGAAGTGGAGAGTTGAGGGTGTTGAGGCCCTTTGTTGCTGTTATTAAATATTCATCAGGTGCCTCTTCTGAGTATAGCTAGCCTTACTCTGGGGATGCAAGTTAAATGATGGTGCCTTTAGTGTTTTGGCTTTAGTGATGAGGTACGGTGTTCCTTAACTCCACCTCCTCGCCTACGAGCAGCAGTGAGTGATTATGAAACCTGCTAACTTTTCCTTCAATTTTTGACCTCTTTGTATCCCCCTCTCCCTTTTCTAAATCATCTGGATGGAAAGATGGTGTCTGGTACATTATTGACATCTAATAGATGTCTGTTGAATTTTTCACCTTTCTAGTAGCTGCTTATAATTCTGCCTCTTCATATTGCTGCTAAATTGTGATGCTACTTGTGAGAACCTGGTTCCCGTCTAGAAAGCAGGTCCTTGAGTCAGTAGTCTTTGACTGAGCTGGGCTTAACCCTCTGAATAATACTTATTAGCTTTATATAGTGTAGTAGTTACTCACAGGTTTGCTGTGATGAATGTGTGTGTGTGTGCGCTCAGTCACTCAGTAGTGTTTGACTCTTTGCCATCCCATGGACTGTAGCCTGCCACATTTCTCTGTCCATGGGATTTTCCAGGCAAGAATACTGGAGTGGGAAGCTATTTCCTAACTCCAGGCCATCTTCCCAACCCGGGATTGAACGTGTCTCCTGAGTCTCCTGCACTAGCAGGCAGATTCTTTATCACTGAACCACCTGGGAGGCTCATGATGAGTATATAAAAAGATATTTGTAATAAAAGTGCCACATTCATGGCATATCATAAGGGCCAAATATACATTTTGAATAATAAGAAAGTAATACACGAACTAAGGCTCACCAGAGTTTGAAAGAGGTAGAATTAGGACAAATAAAAGCAAGTAATATTTTCTACAGTAGATATTAATACACAAAAAGTTTTGGTTTCATCTAGTAATAAGGCATGAAAACATAAAAATGGTGAAGGAATTTTAATAAAAATAGTGAATGACAAGTCAATAGGAAGTGATTGATTTATTTTGGTCTTTATTTTGCTATAGCAGTTCTTCTGTACATAGTATTTTAAACAGCAGTTGGTTTTACCACTAGGTGGAAGTAGAGACTTGGAAACTGTTCTGTGCTGTTAGAGGGTTTTACTGTATACATAACATAAAATGCATTTTGGAAGGCTTTACAAATGATGGTTATTGAAGAGAAAAAAGAATGAATGAATATTTATACATCCTAGACTTCAGCTTGGTCTGTGTGTCATCTGTAGACTCAGGACAGGTTTATGGTTCCACAAAAATCACTTATTAGTTGCTATCATGAAAGAAGGGCATGACACACATTCCCTTTTGTGGCTATGTGAAAATAATCTGGTAGTGACAGCTTTAGTGTATCAGATCTTGAAAGTTTGTGTTCATCTTTTAGGTGAATAGTGCTAGTTAGGCATGGGGTATAAATTCACTCAGTTTTATGGAGAATTAAAACTGATTGTCTGCTTTGAAAGTAAAGTAATTTACTATGGTTTTTCATCAGTCTGCTTACTTGCTTTCTTCCTCCTCTGCCTCACAGTAAAGGGACCTTTTAAAAAACCAGAAACAGCACCAGCTACAATAATTGAAATTAACAACTAGCTTTCATATTTGATGTTTCTTCATCTGTATTTGTAAAATGTGTGTTTTACAGGCCTGCCATATCCCAAACAAGCACCTCTTCTCACTAAATGCAGGAGAGCGAGGATGCTTTTGTCTTGCTTTCTCCCACAATGGAAGAATATTAGCAGCAGCCTGTGCCAGCCGGGATGGATATCCAATTATTTGTGAGTAATGATCCTATCTGTTTAGTCTAGTATTAGACTATGAGAGGATTTTTTTTTTAATTCATTGAAATTTTAATTTGTCATCCACCCATATTACTGAATTAAAATAGATTTCCTCAAATAAAGTCACAATTCTTTTTTGATAATTTACACTATACAGTATATGTCCAGGAATAAAAATGAGAATGATTAAATGAAGGATAGTAAATTTTTTAGAATATTCAAGAGGTACTCTTTGTGTATTTTCTATTTTAAGTATAGAAATTTTGCAGCATGTAGGATTAATAAATCTCTTGAGGAATTTTAGTCCAATTTTAGTCCTTTGATAATAGTGAGAATTTGGTTATGAAAGCCCTCAAATTTGTTATGTGCTAAGACAGTAAAAATTGGCTTAGGAATACCAATGAAGAATTTTAATTATAGTAACTCAGCAGAGAGTCCAAAGACCTACTCTTAAAGTACCTTTAAAAAATGGAGAAACCACGTTGACAAGTTATTTCTGTAACATTAGAGGTGTTTTTTCAGTGGGTATTCATGCTCCTCTAGTCCTAGAGGCATGAAATACTTTCCCTTCTTGTTTAATGGTGAAAACCAGCTCACCTCAGCAGGAAGTAGCCAGCTCTTCACAGGTGTCTGCCCCAAGCACTGACTTAGAGAACGTCACAGTTTATTATTCTGGGGCTGATTGGCTCTTTTTCTCAGCAAAAACGCATAATTGGCTTGATTATCAGCTATTAAGTAAATATTCCTCCTCATGAAATAATGTTCGCTTTAGATGTACAAAGTTATCATGTAGTTTGATTATGACTATGCTATTCTGCTATTGTTCAGTTCAGTTAAGTCGCTCAGTCGTGTCCAACTCTTTGCGACCCCATGAATTGCAGCACGCCAGGCCTCCCTGTTCATTACCATCTCTCTGAGTTCACTCATCTCACGTCTATCGAGTCCATGATGCCATCCAGCCATCTCATCCTTGGTCGTCCCCTTCTCCTCCTGCCCCCAATCCCTCCCAGCATCAGAGTCTTTTCCAATGAGTCAACTCTTCCCATGAGGTGGCCAGAGTACTGGAGTTTCAGCTTTAGCATCATTCCTTCCAAAGAAATCCCAGAGTTGATCTCCTTCAAGAATGGACTGGTTGGATCTCCTTGCAGTCCAAGGGACTCTCAAGGGTCTTCTCCAACACCACAGTTCAAAAGCATCAATTTTTCGGCACTCAGCCTGCTTCACAGTCCAACTCTCACATCCATACATGACCACAGGAAAAACCATAGCCTTGACTAGACGGACCTTAGTCGGTAAAGTAATGTCTCTGCTTTTGAATATACTATCTAGGTTAGTCATAACTTTTCTTCCAAGGAGTAAGCGTCTTCTTATTTCATGGCTGCAGTCACCATCTGCGGTGATTTTGGAGTTCCCCAAAATAAAGTCTGACACTGTTTCCATGGTTTCTCCATCTATTTCCCATGAAGTGATGGGACCAGATGCCATGATCTTCGTTTTCTGAATGTTGAGCTTTAAGCCACCTTGTTCACTCTCCTCTTTCACTTACATCAAGAGGCTTTTTAGCTCCTCTTCACTTTCTGCCATAAGGGTGGTGTCATCTGCATATCTGAGGTTCTTGATATTTCTCCCAGCAATCTTGATTCCAGCTTATGTTTCTTCCAGTCCAGCGTTTCTCAT
>SJYV01024637.1:244068-284416 GCA_006410875.1 Neotragus pygmaeus | reverse complement strand
CTACTCCATTTCTTCTGAGGGATTCCTGCCCACAGTAGTAGATATAATGGTCATCTGAGTTAAATTCACCCATTCCAGTCCATTTTAGTTCGCTGATTCCTAGAATGTCAACGTTCACCCTTGCCATCTCTTGTTTGACCACTTCTAATTTGCCTTGATTCATGGACCTGACATTCCAGGTTCCTATGCAATATTGCTCTTTACAGCATTGGATCTTGCTTCTATCACCAGTCACATGCACAACTGGGTATTGTTTTTGCTTTGGCTCCATCCCTTCATTCTTTGTGGAGTTATTTCTCCACTGATCTCCAGTAGCATATTGGACACCTAATGACCTGGGGAATTTCTCTTTTGGTATCCTATCATTTTGCCTTTTCATACTGTTCATGGGGTTCTCAAGGCAAGAATACTGAAGTGGCTTGCCATTCTCTTCTCCAGAGGACCACATCCTGTCAGACCTCTCCACCATGACCCGCCCATCTTGGGTTGCCCTGCAGGCATGGCTTGGTTTCACTGAGTTAGACAAGGCTATGGTCCTAGTGTGATTAGATTGACTAGTTTTCTGTGAGTATGGTTTCAGTGTGTCTGCCCTCTGATGCCCTCTTGCAATACCTACCATCTTACTTGGGTTTCAACATTCACTAAAAGCCATGAATTGGGGGAAAAAAAGATTCTTAGAAAACATACCCCTAGAGTATTAATAGTGATTTTTTTTTTCACTATGCACTGGGCAGTGAAGGAATTATTTTCATTCTGATGTGTATGTTTTTAACGTTTCCAGGATAAATATGTGTTACTTCATGCTTTAAGAAAAATTTAGATATACCTACTACTGCTTGAATCTGAAAAAATTTAAAAAAAAAGAAGAATCTTTGTCTTTGGTTTTTGATTATGATGTATCTGCCTGGAATCGTTCAGCTCATAGGATGTACAGATTAATGTTTTTCACAAACTTGGGAAGTTTTTCATCTTTATTTCTTCAGATATTGTTTCTGCCCCCTTCTGTTTCTTCTCTTCTTCTGAGACTCCCATCATTTCTGTGTTGGTGTAGTTGATGGTATGCAACAGATCTCTGCACCTTTATTCATTTTCTTCATTTTTTCCCTTCTGCCCCTCTGACTACATAATCTTAATTGAATTGTCTTCACGTTTAGTGATTATTCTGACAGTTCATATCTGCTGTTGAGCCCCTCTAGTGAATTGTTTATTTCAGTTATTGTACTTTTCAACTCTAGAATTTCTACTTGGTCTTTTTTTTTTTAATATAACCTCTATCTATTAATTGGTAAGAAATAATTCTCACACCTTCATTCTTTAGATGTGGTTTTCTTTAGTTCTTTGAACATGCTTTTAAGAAAGGATTTAAAGTATTTAACTAGGTGTCATAGACAGTTTCTGTTGACTGCTTTTTTTTCCCGTGTGTGGCCGTACTTTTGTGTTTTGTGTATATGTGTGTGTCTCCCTTGAAAACTGAATATTTTAAATTTTATAATGTGGCAGCTCTGGAAATCAGATTCCCTTACTTACCCACCTCCGTCTGCCCACCTGGGATCTGCTGTTGTTATCTGTATAGTTATTTTCCTAGTCTCTATTCCTTGTGAGGTCCTACCCCTGGAGCTTTTGCCTTGCTAGCTTGGTGATCAGCTGATGGTTAGAGAGGGATTTTTAAATATCCTTGAGTAAACAGGTCTCCCCCCAAGTGCTGAAGGGCAGTGTGTGTGTGTGTGTGTGTGTGTGTGTGTGTGTGTGTGTTAGGATAGGTTTCTAGTGCTAAAGTAGAGAGTTTACAACTCCACCTTAGCCTTCGCTTTCACATGCACAGAGCTTCCCCAGGGCAGTCACAGTAAGATACAAGGCCTTTCAGGTCTGTCTTGCACAAGTATGTGCACAGCCTTTGATGTGTATGTGTTCTTCTCAATTCCCTGGAATATACTGGAGCTTTGCAAAGTACCCTGTGGACATCTCATTCCCAGTGTTTCCTTTTAAGTTTTTTGATCAGCTTCTTCTTCCTGGTATCACTGCCTCAGAGGGCCACACTGCTGATTGTTTTATGCACCCCAGGGTTAGGACTCTTCACCCAGAGCATGCTCAGAACCAGGTCAGATAAAGCCAGGCCCTGAGAATGGAGCCTTGCAGGAAGCTGCCAAACTGTCTAGCAGTTTTGTCTTGGGGATGGGCTTTGGAGGTCTTTAGGTCTTTCCTGCCCCATCTCATAGATGCAAGGCTATTCTTTGTAGTTTCAAGGCTGTTGGTTTTCAAGGCTACTCTGGAGCTTGGGAGAGGAGAATGGGAACAGGACAACTTAAAACACCACAGAGCTCACTGTTGTTGCCAATATTCATATGTTTTTCTTTAGTAAAATGCTCCTCAGATTGTTATAAGCCTTTAATTCCCAAAATTTTGAAAAAGTTAATTTTGACAATTTTTGCCAGTGTTCTCGTTGCTTTTATGGTGGAGCAGATTTTCCAAGGTCTTTATTTTGCTTTAGCAGTTCTTCTGTACATAGTTTTTTTCTTTTTTTTTTTTTACTTTACAATACTGTATTGGTTTTGCCATACATTGACATGAATCCACCACAGATGTACGTGAGTTCCCAACCCTGAACCCCGCTCCCACTACCCTTCCCATACCCAGCAGTTGGTTTTACCACTAGGTGGAAGTAGAGACTTGGAAACTGTTGTTCTGTGTTGTTAGAAGGTTTTACTGTATACATAATATAACAATAACCACAATGCCTTGTTTATCAGATTAAATCTCTATTAATCCCCCTATCATTTTTAGTATTAGAATTTTTCTCTCACAGTAGCAGAGTTTAAGTTTCTCATTGCTTCGAATAGTTAAGTTTTGCTTGAACTTTGATTGATTTTCAGATAAAATAATACTTTATTCATAAAAGCCCAAATTACAGAATCTTTGAAGTGAATTATAATTTAAAAGTTATCTGTTTAATAAGTTGCTTATTAAAGATTATTAGGATTACTTTGAAAAGAGATCAGAATAATTGTTAATTGTAGCATATTGTAAAATTTTAGGTATTTAAGTTCTTGTATCTAAAGCCATTTAAATCTTTTTAAGTAGATTTTGACTTTTTTTCATACTGAAAATGTCTTTGATGATAATATTCTTTTAGACAGTGCTTAACTTATGTAAAAATTATTATAAATTATGAATTTTTATATTATTAAGTTAAGAATCCTCTGTCTGGAAACTTACTAATTTGGGGAATATTTTCATTAGTATATGAAATTCCTTCTGGACGTTTCATGAGAGAATTGTGTGGCCACCTCAATATCATTTATGATCTTTGCTGGTCAAAAGACGATCGTTATATTCTTACTGCATCATCTGATGGCACTGCCAGGTTAGTATACTTCAGAAGTACTCACTGCTGTGTATGCTTGTTGTTGTTCAGTCACTAAGTTGTGTCCGACTCTTTGAAACCGCATTGATTGCAGCATGCCAGGCTTCCCTGTCATTCACTATCTCCTGGATACTCCTGGATACTCAAACTCAAGTCCATTGAGTCAGTGATGCTATCTAACCATCTCATCCTCTGTGTATGCTGCATGCCCTCAAAGAGAGGAAATAGAATGTAAAGTGATATAACTGCTCTTATGCTTCAATTATGTCTTTCTTATCAAGGGACTGTCATAAATATGCATCATACAGACTCACTGATTAAATAAGTTATGAAAACTTTTTCCTAAACACATGCTGTTAAATATATTCATTTATATGATATACAGTGTTTCTAGTCCTCAGTCTTTAAATGGTCATTTTGTACAGTTTTGATGAATACTTTGAAGTTATTAAACAACTGAGATTTGTTTTCCTGGAATACAAGCTGTTGATGGCAGGGATTCCATCTGTACTGTTTAGCTGGATCCAGAGACCAAGACATGGTGCTGCTCAATGCATAACGTAGGGTCAGTAAATTAATATGCATCTTGCCTTTTAAGAGTGTAATAGATTTTCAAATATTTGCATTTTTCAGAATGTCAGTCTTAAAATAATTTAACCCCTTCTGATTTAATAAGTAGTAGTATTAGTTGCTCAATCGTGTCTGACTCTTTGCGACCCTATTGACTGCAGCCCACCAGGCTCCTCTGTGCATGGGATTCTCCAGGTAAGACTAGACTGGGTCACTATGCCATTCTCCAGGGGATCTTCCCGATTCAGGAATCAAACCTGGTTTCCTGCAGTGTAGGTAGATTCTTTACTGTCAGAGGCACCAGAGAACAAGCAACCTACTATTAATCCCTCTTAGCAATATCCTCAATAACCCATCTGGTTTCTTGTTCTTTTAAGCATAACCATTTTGACTGACACCAAGGTATGCTAGAGAAAAAGGCACAACCTTGGTAAGACCTTGACTCTGGATTTTGAGAGTCATAAAATCCATAAATTCTCATCTTTCCTGAGCAGTCCTTTTGCTTATGTTTATTTAGCTATTTTTTTTCTTTTTCCTCTAGCAGCAGATCCAACCAAATCTTTCCATGCTTCAAGTTTTTTGCACAGTCTTAAGTTCTCTATACAGTCTTCCCACTTTCATTAAGTGACTACCTTCAATTTACAATGTAATTTAACCAGACATGAAATTCCTGTATTTCTCTCTGGTTTACCACCTAATATCCATAAATTTGAGCTTCCCAGGTGGTAAAAAGCCCACCTGCCAATGCAAGAGACATAAGGGGTGTGGGTTCAATCCCTGGGTCAGAAAGATCCCCTGAGGAAGGGAATGGTAACCCACTCCAGTATTCTTGCCTGGGAAATCCCATGGACAAAGGAGCCTGGCAGGCTGCAGTCCACAGTGTCGTAAAGAGTTGGACATGACTGAAGTCCACCACAGCACATTCATAAATTTACCCTTGTATGTCTCTATTCATGTCTCTTAACAAAGAGATATGGGTCCCCGTGATCCTTTATTCAGTGTGTTCTGTGGTTTGGTGTGCTTATCCGACTCTCTCTCATCTTTTCCAGCTTTGAATCTCACTTATATGCTAATAACTTTGAGCTCCTTCTCTTTTTCAAATTCAGCTATTAACACACTTCTGCCTGGAAGTGGTACCGCAAATCCAAATCTGAAATCACCAAATTTTGTTTTCTGTTTTTAACCTTCTTATAGTTTTTGTTCTTTTTTTAAAAATTTTTAAATATTTTTAAAAATTTACTATGTGATATTGGTTTCTACCATATAAATCAGCCATAATTATACATACATCCCCTCCTTTCTTAGCTTCCCTCCCCTCCCCCATCCCATCCCTCCAGGTCATCACACAGCACCAGACTGGGCTCCCTGTGCTACAAAGCAACTTCTCACCAGCTGTCCATCTTCCTCCTGATAGTGTATCTATGTTGATGCTACTTGTTCTACTCTCTCCCTCTCCACCATGGCCACAAGTCCATTCTCTGCATCTCCACATTTTTAAATGCATCTCCTTATCTACCCTGCCTCCCAAGCTGGGAACTCAGAGTAGTGCCACTCATCTTTCTTTTTCACGTCTAAGTAGTTCTGAAGTGTATCAATTTTCCCTCCTAAAAGGCTCACACTCTGTCACATTCTTTCTGTCTTCACTGCTATTGCCTTAATTCAAGCCCTTATTATCTTTTTGCTTCAACTGTTGCTGCTAAGCTTTGCCAGTGTTCACCCTCTAGCTCCTCCACCCCTGCTATGCTAAAATTCTTTCCAAAACCATCTTTCATAATGTCTTGACTTTAAAAAATCTTTGATTGCCACTGCCATTTAAAAAATGTTCTGGTTCCTTAGCATGGCATGACAGACATGGCCCTCACTGGCCTCCCATTTTCTCATGTGTGCTTCCCATGGTACCTTCTGCGTCACTCACACAAACTTCTGAAACGCCCTTAACATCTCATCTTCTTTGGCATCTCCCTGTTACCTTATCGACCCTCCCTATGCTTCTTGTGCTTCTCCTCCCCTTCCTGCCCAACTCATTCACCCAACAAATATCTGTGGTAAGCCAAGGTGGGCTCATAGTCATCATTTAAGACCCAGCTCAGATTTTACTTTTTTTTTTTTTAGATTTTACCATTTTTTGAAGTCAACTTGGATTTCCTCACACAACGTATATTGCATAAAGTATACTTTTTCCTTTGTGTAGCTTTAGGGTTGATCCTAATTTAGGACTGTTTGCATCCTAAAATACTACTGTGAAGGATTAAGTGAGTAAAAAGAGAATCATTGTGGCTAGAAATAAAAAGATAGTGGGATTTTGAAAGAGATAAGGAATGCTTGCAGTGAATGAACTAAAGTCAAAAGGGAAAGAACCAGAGTTGCTAATGCTCCCAAGTGGCAAGAAGTTGGGTTTTTGGCCAGGTCTTCTGTCTTCCGTTGAGGTCACCATCACCTGTTACTGTTAGCATCTTCTGAGTAACTACTTTCCACTGGTTGCTGCTGCTGCTGCTGCTGCTGCTGCTAAGTCACTTCAGTTGCATCCGACTCTGGTTAGCTCTCTGCTAAACGGGTTTAATCTAAATCTCTGTCTTTAGTTATCTTCAGTAAAATTAGGGGAAAAAAAAGAGCAGCAGCTCCCAATATAATCAGAAAAACTTGTCCATGTCTAATGGCTCCCAGATATACCAACATGTTCTCACTCCATCCTCTCTTCACACCTACTGTTTTACCTTTGGTATATTCTTTTCTTTCCAAATTCAAATAATTTTTTCTTTGTTCATCTAGTCTTTACAGATTTGTGTATAAATGTTTTCTGCTATGATCAATCTGATTTTTTTTTCCCCACAAACCTAGTAATACATTTCTTTTGATCTTAGATTCTCCCATTGCTTGCATGACTAAAGCCATCACTGGTACCAGTTCAGTATTTATATAAAAAGCTTCATTCTTATGTTAAAATATTGTGTTTATTCAAATTATATTAAGCTCTTTTTACATTACACTTGTCATTTCTTCTTGTTATATAGCATTTCAGATGACGCTGCTAAGATTTATTAGCAGGCAACTGAAGTTTTACTTTCAGTATTCTCCTTAATATTCCCTCAAAATTAGTGATTTTTTTTCCACTAAGTACTGTATTTCATGTTACTTGAGTTCATTGAAAGTTTCACGATGGTAAAAATGTTTATGCAGTGACACATGTGTTTTACTTTTACTTGAAAACAGTCTTTCACTTCCTTCATTACTAGTTTGGATTCTTAGTAGTTGAAGATCATATCCTGTATTTTTAAGCAGCTGCTGAGAAAGCTTATAGAATGTTATTCTTGAATAGCAACTATAGTTTTTCTTCTGTAGTTAATTTTGAAAAAAACTTAATTTGCTTCATTTCTTAGATAGTAATTAAAAGGATAAACTATAAATCCCTATGTTAAAAAATAAATTCTTCTAATTCTGATAACCTAAGTTTTTAAAAATCAGGTGCTTCACATTCATAAAGCACCTGTTTGTTCCTAGATTTTGTCCGTTTTTACACATTGACTTCGGAGAAGGCAATGGCAACCCACTCCAGTACTAACCTGATAGTTTAACTCTTAGGGTTTACTTTTGTCAAGACTAAAGCAATAATAATATTATTTTCTTTTAAATCACCTGGTATATAAAGGAAGAGGTAATGAGTATTAAAAGTGAGTACTCAATTAGATAACCTGTTTCCTGTAAAATATTATAATTATTTTAATGTTATTTTGTTCAAGTACTTATACAGTAATTTGAAAGTAGCTTCTAAGTCTTTGAGATCTTTATGTTAATTATGCTTTGAAATTACAAATAAAAAGTTAATGGAATACCCTATTAAGTCCTCAACTGTAAGCACTCTGGGAAAGCAATATACACAACCTAAATGGGAAATCATTGAAGTTTCTTCCTCTATTTTATTTTTCACTTATATTTTATTAGATGCAATATTTTACCAACTATGCATTGTGTTTAATCAATGTCAAGAATAGGTTGGTTTAAAAAAAATAGAGACATATGCAAGTACCGTTTTTCATTTTGCAGTATAGATTGCAATTAGTAGATGAATTAACATGATGCTTGAAAATAACTGTAAGAAATAGCTTTGTCAAAATGTAAAGAAGGCTGGTCATCAAATAATGTGATAAGATTATTTTTATTATTATAAAATTTACCATTGGTTGTTGTCATTTGCTTACTCATAAAGTCCACTGCGTATATCGGTTCTTAGAGAAATGTCTGCCTTTCAGAAGCAATATGTAACGTTTTCATCCTTTTCCAGGATATGGAAAAATGAAATAAACAATACAAATTCTTTCAGAGTTTTACCTCATCCTTCTTTTGTTTACACGGCTAAATTCCACCCAGCTGGAAGAGAGCTGGTGGTGACAGGATGCTACGATTCTGTGATACGTATATGGAAAGTTGACATGGAACAGGATCCTGCCGTATTGATCCGACAGTTTGACACTCACAAGAGTTTCATCAACTCTCTCTGTTTTGATATTGAAGGTATGTCTGAAATTATATTCAAACTGAAGGCTAGTTACGTGAAGAATTTTTTTAAAATTTTGTTTCACTAGGATAATAATTATTTCAGCTTAAGAGGGACTTTCTGTATTAGGTAAAAGTAAATATGTTTGTGCATATTTAGTTTGTGCAGATCATATGATAGACCTGGTCATAAATTTGGCACTGCAGNCTTCACTTTCTGCCATAAGGGTGGTGTCATCTGCATATCTGAGATTATTGATATTTCTCCTGGAAATCTTGATTCCAGCTTGTGTTTCTTCCAGTCCAGCGTTTCTCATGATGTACTCTGCATAGAAGTTAAGTAAGCAGGGTGACAATATACAGCCTTGACGTACTCCTTTTCCTATTTGGATCCAGTCTGTTGTTCCACGTCCAGTTCTAACTGTTGCTTCCAGACCTGCATACAGGTTTCTCAAGAGGCAGGTCAGGTGGTCTGGTATTCCCATCTCTCTCAGAATCTTCCACAGTTTATTGTGATCCATACAGTCAAAGGCTTTGGCATAGTCAATAAAGCAAAAATAGATGTTTTTCTGGAACTCTCTTGCTTTTTCCATGATCCAGCGGATGTTGGCAATTTGATCTCTGGTTCCTCCTCCTTCTCTAAAACCAGCTTGAACATCAGGAAGTTCATGGTTCACGTATTGCTGAAGCCTGGCTTGGAGAATTTTGAGCATTTCTTGACTAGCATGTGAGATGAATGCAGTTGTGCGGTAGTTTGAGCATTCTTTGGCATTGCCTTTCTTTGGGATTGGAATGAAAACTGACCTTTTCCAGTCCTGTGGCCCCTGCTGAGTAAAACTGCATATATTTTAAAAGTACATGCTGATAAGTCAAGACATATTTATATACTTGTAAGACTATCACCTCAGTCGACATAATGAACATATGAACATATCCATCGTCCCCCAAAGTTACTTTGTGCTCCTTAGTCATCTCATTACCTCCTCCTCCCATAAGGCAAACACTGAATTATTTTGAATTTTCTAGATTTGTGTATAAGAGAAACAGTATATGCCATATACTCATTTTTTTTGTTGTTCTGGCTTCTGTCACTCATACTTACTTTGAAGTTTGTCTTACTTTGTGTTTTAGAGTTTATCAATAGTTCTTTTTTATTTCTGAGTATTATTTTATTGTACTGCTATATCATGGTTTGTTTTTCCATTCACCTGTTGATGGGCATTTGAGTTTTATTTAGTTTTTAGCTACTACAAATAAAGATGCTATGAATATTCATCTACATGTGTTTGTATAAACATATGTTTTTATTTCTCTTGAGTAAATTCACAAGAGTAGAAAGGCTGGATCTCTTTGCAGACATATGTTTTAAGAAGTTGCCAAACTGTTGTCTAAACTGGTCGTATCATTTAATTTTCTTACCAGTAGTCTGTGTTTTAGTATCTCTGTATCTTTTCAAAATTTGAAATGGGTAATCCTTTTAATTATAGACTTTGTAATTGGATAGAGGGCTATTTCATTTTGATTTTAATTTGCTTATCTTTAATGACTAATGATGGTAACCACATTTTGGTGCTCACTTACCATCCATATTTCTTTTTCAGTGAATTATATGTTCAAATCTCTTGCCCACTTGTAAGGTGGGCTTGTTTGTTTTCTGATTATTGAACTTTAAGAGTTAGGTTTCCTTTATACACATGGTGCTCTATCAGATATATGACCTGCAAGTATCTCTCCCTGTCTTTGACTTTTCTTCTGTCTTAAGAGCTTTAAAGAACAGACTTTGAACTTTTTATGAAGTCCAAAATTACCATTTTTTCTTCTATAATTAAGTTGCATAATTATATAATCAAGGTAATACTATTTTAAATGATTACTTTTTTTTCCTTTGTACATATAGGCATTTAAAAAAATTCAAATCCATTTATTTTAAATGATCAAATGAGATGCCTGTGAAAGCATCCTGAAAATCACAGAGTTACAATAGAGGTGCTATTTCCTTCCTCCTCCTTCCCCTCCTCATCGTCCTTATCATCAAAAACATTCAACTTCTGAGCCACCTGTTCCACTCTGGAGAATTAATCCAAAGGAAAACTTCCTTTAAAAAAACAAATTACGAAAGCACTTACTCACATACTTCCCAGGTGGCTCAGAGGCTAAAGAAACTGCTTGCAATGCAGGAGACCTGGGTTTGATCCCTGGGTCAGGAAGATCCCCTGGAGGAGGTCATGGCAACCCGCTGCAATATTCTTGCCTGGAGAATTCCATGCACAGACAAGCCTGGTGGGCTATGGTCCGTGGGGTCGCAAAGAGTCGGACTCAGACTGAGCAATTTAGCACTTTCTTTCATTTTTCTTTACTTACATATGGTCTATAATGAAGGAAAACAGAAAACATTGTAAGTATTTAACAATAGGAGAATACATAAACAAACTGTGGTGCTTCTTTCAATGAGATATTGTAAGGCATTTATAAATGGTAATTATACAGTTGTAGAAATAGAAAAAAATTACATTTAAATTGAAAAACTGTTAAATTGTGTTTACACTCATAACCTTACATAAAATGAACATATGGATAAAGATTAGGAGGGGCATAGAAATATGAAAACAGTTGTTTTAAAAGATAGGTTTGTGAATAATCATTTTTATTGTTTTTGTATTTTCTTTAATTCTACTTTGTGTTTTTTTGTACTGTGTTTTCTGTATATATCTCTTTAAAGCTAGGATCTCATCCCAGTATGTTATATTTACCAGTCCCAGATACTGCATGGCCTTCCAGGCTCTGTTATACTGCCTGACATGAGGCTACCTGTGAAATCAGTTTGCTTCCTTCTTTATGGTTTTGTCAGTCAAGTTGTATTATTATTATGCAGTATTTAAAATGTTTTATGCACTTTCTGATCATATGTTTAATGCTTCCGTTTCAGGGCTTAATTTTTCCATCGTGCTTTTACTGTGATGATTAACTAATCATGGACTTGCTTTTTTTCCCAGTTGCCCAGCAGGAGGCTGAAGTGTCCAGACGCTACAACGGAACCTTTCCATTGCCTGGGATCCACCGGAGGCAGGGTGCTTTAGGCACCTGCCCTAAACTGCCTCATCAGGAGTCCTTTCAGACTGACGACTGTGTCCCCACTGAACATTCTTCAATGAAGATGCAACAAGTGAAACAGAGAATTGATTCTGTCACAGTATGTTTATTTCATTTTATGCCGTAGACAAGTTGGAAACTTTAAAACCATTTCAAGCCTGTTTTACACACCCATGCCAATAAATACTAATTGAATGGAAAAAGTGAGTGTTAGTCACTTAGTCATGTCCAACTCTTTGTGACCCCCATGGACTATAGCCCGCCATGCTCCTCTGTCCGTGTAGATTGTCCAGGCAAGAATACTGGAGTGGATTGCCATGCCCTCCTCCAGGGGATCTTCCCAGCCCAGGGACTGAACTCAGGTCTCCTGCATTGCAGGCAGATTCTTTGCCACCTGAACCACTAGACAATTCCAGTAGTTACTTAAAACTAGGCCTTCTTCTACGTGTATAGTTACTTTCTGGTACTTGTTTTAAAATCACTAACTTCAGTAAGCAAACTAAACTTAGGATAATCTATTATGTTTTCCTGGCCTAATAGATTCTGTAACTATCAGCCTAAGACCTGTTTCTCTATTTCAAAAGTATGTGTCTATAGGCACATATACAGCATGTAGGCACACACATGTACGACAACCAACCAACCTGGAAAAATACTTAACATAAAATATAAAAGAAACAGCCTTCTTAATATGCAAAAACTAAAAAGAAAGTAGTGAGACTTCAATTAGGAAATGGATAAAAGAAATAAATGTGTACTTCCATAAAGAATAGGTACAAGTGTTTCTTAAACATATTTTAAAGTTCCATCTCACTTCTAAGAAAGGTAGTGCCACCAAAACCAGATATTTGCTGCAAAACTGGAAAATAGATGATAAAAATGAGAAGGACAATGCTTGGTTAAAAGTCCTGTGGTATTCTGTTAGTGATAAATTACTATACGGTCTTTCTCAAAGTTAAGTGGTAAAATGTATTGAGAAGGTAGAACATCCTTAAAAATCCTTATGCCCTTTGACCATAATAATTCTTTTACTGAGAATTAGGGTTGAAGACATGGACTTCACAGGCCTGTTTTTTGTTGTGTTCCCCCTTTTGGTGCATTGCCTGGCACTTAATAAATCATACCTTCTTCTCCTCCTTTGATAGGACTATTAACTAGTTTTAAACCAAACATAGAAAGAACTACATTGAGACATCTTTAGTTTGGACTGTACTTTCTTCCTCTCTCCTTTTCCTTTTTTATAGAGTTATAGAGTATGGGTTATGCAGATCACACAGGCAAGGGGGGTTAGGTTTAGTTGGAATATGGGTGAATTTTTTTTATATGTCTCATATAAATTTTAGAATATATGACTATAAATTAATGATTTCAATGTTGTAAATCTGTATATTTTAACATTTTAAAATAGCTGAATAATGCGTTTTGTTCCAAATTTTAAGAGGAAGTATGAATAGATAAGTGGAGTTTTAAAAGTTAGAAAAAAATATTTATTCAGTAGGGGGAAAAAAAGGTGGCCTTGTCTAAAATATTGCATGGCAATATGACTTCATCTATAGACCTAAGAGCAACTCACAGACAGACATATAAAAAAAAATTTCCTACAGCCTGTCAGTCTTTACACTGTAAAGCTTAACATTCTGGGATCACCTTGGTCTTGGGGCTTTTTACCTGCATCATCTTTTGTAGCTGTCATCCTCAGATAAATGAAAGGATGTAAGAACAAATGAAAGTAGATGTACAGGAAAAAATTTTTTTAATATATTTCAGAAAAATATTTTTTAAGATATGAAATCAAAGGCAAGGGGGAAGTAAATTGATACTTTATTATAAGAGAAAAGCTTATTTGTCTTAGAATCATTGATTTATTTAGCTTTTGCTAAACTTTACTTTTAAAAATTATTCAGATGTACGCTTTGGGATTGAGGTAGATCGAGGCTTCCTTTGGAAATGAAAGCCTTGTCTATGTGCTGTGGTTTTGTAAAACCATGTATTTCCCGTGTTAAGAGAATTCTTTGAACTTTTTTTCAGATGTTCTCTACAGACTGTTTTCTCTCAGAATGTAAGTAGTATGTATGGGAGTAAAAACAAAATGTCATCTTTGTTCCCACGGAAACTCCATTCTTTTTACATTTTGCAGGCCTTTCGGTTGACTAGATTCCCACCTTTGGTCACAGTGCCTTTTCGCATATTTCCTGAACTGTGTTTTGTTTGTTATTGTTCAGTCACTAAGTCTTGTCCGACTCTTTGCAGTCCCATGGACTGCAGCATGTCAGGCTTCCTTGTCCTTTCCTATCTTCTGGAATTTGCTCAAACTCATGTCCATTGAGTCGGTGATGCCATCCAACCATCTCATCCTGTTACCTCCTTCTCCGCCTGCCCTCAGTCTTTCCCAGCATCAGGGTCTTTTCCAGTGAGTTGGCTCTTTGCATCAGGTGGTCAAAGTATTGGAGCTTCAGCTTCAGCATCAGTCCTTCCAATGAATATTTAGGGTTGATTTCCTTTAGGATGGACTGATTTTATTTCCTTGCTGTCCACGGGACTCTCGAGAGTCTTCTCCGTTTCAGTAGACCCCAAATTCCTTTTTCTGCCAGGTTTCTGTTACTTAGTTTATAAGAGACTCTGTCTTTGGTCTTCTGTGTAGAGTCTAATAGAGAAAACTGTATTACTTCTATATTATATAAGATTGTATCCCTGATTATACTTCATTCTTTGTAACCACAGAAGGAATGTTTTTCTAAGAAAATATAGTTCAAGTTCAGGGTGTGATTTGTGATGTGTGAATTTTGCATAATAAGTTCAGCTCCGCAGACATTTCATAGGGGTTTACTCGTGAATGAGTAAAAGTTGCCAAAAATAGATAATTTGCTGTTCTTGGTAGCTTTATCATTTACTCATAATAAAACTCAGCTGTTTCATACTTAACAGAGCCAAAACTGTGCTACCGCTGCAGCATCACCTACAAGGCTCTGCAACCCAGCGAAGACCTCACAGGTAGACAGAATCTTGAGAGCAGTGACACTGTTCATTCTAAGGTTTCAGACTTAGAATTTTGGTCTTACCAGTATATCCAGAGATCCTCAGAACCTAGGGTACCTGCTAAGAGTAAGTGGTCCTACAAAAAGTTGCTCTCCTATAAACTTAAATATCTTGTAATGAAAAGTATACCTCTTCAGCTTCCTGAGCACTCAAGACCACTCTCCCTTTTAAAAATTTACCTACTATCTAGGTCAGTGATCACAGAGTCATAGGGTTTGAATGGGTTTAAAACGTGCTTTAGAGACTTCTCTGGTGGCCCAGTGGAATAAGATTCTGTGCTTCCAATGTAGGGGGCACAGGTTTGATCCCTGGTTGGGAAACTAAGAATCCCATGTACTGCATATGGTGTGGCTGAAAAAATTTTAAGTAGAAGTTAATTAATTAAATAAAATACTGTATGCCAGTTTTGGGGGAAAAAAATGATTAATTTTCTCTACCCCATGGGAGATTTCATCTTATAATAATTGGTGATAGTTAACACTTATTTCAGAGAAGGCAATGGCAATCCATTCCAGTACTCTTGACTGGAAAACCCCATGGACAGAGGAGCGTGGTAGGCTGCAGTCCATGGGGTTGCTACAAGTCAGACACAACTGAGCGACTTCACTTTCACTTTTCACTTTCATGCATTGGAGAAGGAAATGGCAACCCACTCCTTTGTTCTTGCCTGGAGAATCCCAGGGATGGTGGAGCTTGGTGGGCTGCTGTCTATGGGGTCGCACAGTCGGACACGACTGAAGCAACTTAGCAACAGCAGCAGCAGCAACATCTATTTAATTATGGTTAGTAACTAACATAATGAATTCCCAGTAATGTGCTAAGCATTTTACATGTTCACTGTATTTAACCCTAAAAACTACCCTATAACATAGATGCTAGTATTATCCCCATTTTAGAGAAGATTTTAGTTGAGGCTTTCAGAGATCAAGCAATGTTGCCAGTCTTACACAAATGGAAACATTGGAGCTGAGATTTAGTCCAGGCCATCAGAATCCCATGCCCCAGTCAGTTTTACTGTGTCTTTTTAGTGACTGAGATTACTGATTCCCTTTAGATGTAGGGTATGTCCCTTCACAATTTCTGGATTTGAAAAAAAAAAGATGTTCTTTTTCAGTTCTCTTTTTCTCTAAACTCCACATTGTTACCTTTTTTCTCTAGTTCTATACTAGACTGATGATATATGCTGGTTAACCTTAACTGGACTTGAGTATTATTTGTGTCTATTTAGCAGCAAATTTCAAAGTCATTTATTTTATGTTGACTTTGACTAATTTCTTTTTTCAAAAGTGACTTTTTTTGGTCTTATCCCATGAGTTGTAGGTAATTCCTTTCTTTTGCTCCTCCACTCATATACTTTACTCTTCAGAAGGTTTTATTATTAGATTTCCTCAGGGGTAAATTGTTACTATGAGAATTATATGTATGGGTATTGTTACTTATACAGATAATTCTATACTGCAGTTCAGACTGTGTCTTTTAGATATGTTAGTGTTCCAGTACAAAATTTTAGTGTTTACGTTACGTTTATTGAGGAGACAAACTTTTCTCCTGTGAGGAGACACAGCAGATCCATGTGGGCCCTCCAGGTCTTCTTTGTCGGGGCCTTTTCTTTTGGCAAGTTAGGTTTACCAAAGTCATGTCGCCAAGTCTCTTAACTTTACCCTCTCCGCAGCTCATTGGAACAGTGAGGAGTGACACCTGCATGTGATGGATTAAAAAACACTCTCCCGGATGTTAATTTTGGTTTTTAAAAGATTAATAGTTGAATGTGTTAAAAATAATTGGTATTTTAAAATGAAATCATGACTATTTCTTTACTTATTTTACTGTGTTTCTTTTAGGAGGTGATACGAGCCTGTGCAGCGAAGGTGAGTGGTTTTTTATGACCAGGAAGACAACTTCAGTTTCCATTGTGATGACCCACAGAATTGAAACGTACCATTCATAGTTTTAATAGAACTTTTGGAAAAACTTCTTCTGGTACCTGTTTGTTACAATTGGTGTTGAATTTATCAAGGAATCATAATACTAGAACCTGAGAATTTAGCAAGTAGCTTACTGTTTTTGAAGATTTAAGAATATTAAGGAATTGGGATGTATCAATACTTTCAGTAAAGGGTAAGTAAGATCATTTCCTTCTCTGAGAAAAATAGAATGTGATACTTTATAGGTAAGAGATACCAACACAGTTCCAGTGTGTGAATGGGGCGTAGTGTATAAGCCTTGAAATGAATGGAAGTTGTGCACAAATAGTAATAATATATTGTGCTCTGGATTATTTGTGCCTTGTTTCATACTTCCTTTCCCATTTAACTATGTAACAGTCCTGAGAGACAGGTTAGAGATGATTGTTATTCCACTTTTAGAAAGGAGGAAAATGAAGTTGAGAGAGGTTTAAGTAATTTGCCCAAGACCCCAAAGTCAGTCTGAAAATGGAGATTGATAAGAAGAGGCTCTTGGTTGGTAAACAATTGCAACTAAACTATATCTGAGTTGCTTTCAACCTAGCAGCTTTCTTTAGCTTTCTTCCTTTTACCAGCAAGTTTATTTTATGTGCAAACTTCAACTCGGTTGTCAAGAAAATAAGTTTTATTTAAAAGAGTTGAAATGACACCACTTGTCCATTCTTCCCTCTTATTTTCTCCTGTCCATTTTCAAAATTCAGGTGAATCATGAGATATCCGTTTATTTGTCACATATGGTTATATATTGTCACAAAGTAAAAGGGTGAGGTCTCCGGAAGGGAAAGAATTAAAGTGGTATTAGTACAGTCAAAGCCTGCTTTATGTAATGTCAGTGCAATAGAAATACTGTCTTTACTCAGCGGATACCTCCTACCATGTGGCAGGTGCTTAGAATACAGAAGTTAGTAGGCTATTGTCTCATTCCACATGAGGCATCTTGTGGAGGCAATGTGTCAGAAAACACTAGGCTTATCCCATCACTGAGCTGTCCAGTATCAGTCAGGACCCATCACTTTTTTACCTAATTATCACAAGTCAACAGGAAATAGAATAGAGACAAGGGGAAGGAAGATGAGGGGAAAAAAAGAGAAGAAGCTTTATTCTGACTTGAGCTGCAGATGTTCAGGAAACTTGTTCCTGATAGCAATGATTGGCGTAATGATTGTAGCTCCAAGATTACTAAATGTTCTTAAGTATGTATAGTGTATAAAACTGGAGTCAAAAAATAGTTTATCCTCTTGATTAGCAGTTCAGAGCTATTTCTCTTTATTTTTACAAATATATTATGTACCCCTCTTTTGTAATGCTGTCTGAATGCCCAAAGAGTAAAGTGTTCTGCACAAATTTGGCAAGGTTTTATGGAGAACATCCTCTGCTAATCTGGAAACTTCCTGAGGGTAGAGGCGCATGTCATTCATCTTCGTGTTCCCAGTACTTAACAAAAATTAGAATAAATTATGATTGAAAATATGACATTTTCAGAAATCAGTCAAGGTATGGAAAGATTGGGCTTCCCAGGTGACGCTAGTAGCAAAGAACCTGACTGCCACTGCAGAAGACATAAGAGATGCAGGTTTGATCCCTGGGTCAGGAAGATCCCCTGGAGAACATTAGATGGATAATATTAAAGTATGTTTAGTTGCTGCTGGGAATAATTCAGTGGTGATGGAGAAATTGATAACGTCCCATGGAGGTGGTTATTACTGGACTCAAGTCCTTGAAGAAATGAGAGGGAATCAAATTCTGAATGCCAGTGGAGAAACTGGCCTTTAAGAGAAGTGAGTGTTCATCCTCTCTGATAGGCACATAGGTAGAAACTATGGGTAGATGCTCAGATAAAGATTTGATGATGGAAAGATAAAAAGAGGTCTCATCTCATTACTTCCGAGACAGTAATTGGTATTAGAAGTCTTCCATTGCTCTCACATAAACTTATAATTTCCAAATTTCCTTGCTCTTTCCTTTGTTTAGAGATGAATTGAATCATATCAGAAATGGTATTGCCTGGAGGAATCTCTTTCCATTAAGCTTTGTATGATTCCTCACAAATGAGATTAATCTGTTTTTCTCATATTCCCAGACACATTGATTCATACTTGGCATGTTATTTAATTGAGTTTATTCTGCCTTAAATTATAATTAATTTTGCGTATATTCTCCAGAATTAAAGTATGAATTTCCTCAGGGAGGAACAATTCTATTCTTTCTTTCCTCTCCTCTTCCTCCCCTCTCTTCCTTCTTTCTGTTTTTTTTAGATTTTACATGGTATTGTTTCCAGCTCTAATCTTTACATGTCTGAATTTCCATGTTTCTCTGTAAGCTTCTTGAAGCCAGAGGACTTTTATCTTTTTTTTTCAATTATTAATGTCATGTATATTCAGTTCAGTTCAGTCACTCAGTCATGTCCGACTCTTCGCGACTCCATGGGCTGCAGCACGCCAGCCCTCTCTGTCCATCACCAACTCCCGGAGCTTGCTCAAACTCATGTCTATTGAGTCGGTGATGCCGTGCAACCATCTTATCCTCTGTTATCCCCTTCTCCTCCTGCCTTCAGTCTTTCCCAGCATCAGGGTCTTTTCAAATGAGTCAGTTCTTCGCATCAGGTGGCCAAAGTATTGGAGTTTCAGCTTCAACATCAGTCCTTCCAATGAACACTCAAGACTGATCTCCTTTAGGATGGACTGGTTGGATCTCCTTGCAGAGAGTCCAAGACTCTTGGACTCTCAAGAGTCTTCTCCAACACCATAGTTCAAAAACATCAATTCTTCTGCACTCAGCTTTCCTTATAGTCCAATTCTCACATCCATACATGACTACTGGAAAAACCATAGCCTTAATTAGATGGACTTTTGTTGGCAAAGTAATGTCTCTGCTTTTGAATATGCTGTCTAGGTTGGTCATAACTTTCCTTCCAAGGAGTAAGCGTCTTTTATTTTCATGGCTGCAGTCACCATCTGCAGTGATTTTGGAGCCCCCAAAAATAAAGTCTGCCTCTGTTTCCACTGTTTCCCCANTTGGTCTCTCAAGAGTCTTCTCCAACACCATAGTTCAAAAACATCAATTCTTCTGCACTCAGCTTTCCTTATAGTCCAATTCTCACATCCATACATGACTACTGGAAAAACCATAGCCTTAATTAGATGGACTTTTGTTGGCAAAGTAATGTCTCTGCTTTTGAATATGCTGTCTAGGTTGGTCATAACTTTCCTTCCAAGGAGTAAGCGTCTTTTATTTTCATGGCTGCAGTCACCATCTGCAGTGATTTTGGAGCCCCCAAAAATAAAGTCTGCCTCTGTTTCCACTGTTTCCCCATCTATTTCCCATGAAGTGATGGTACCAGATGCCATGATCTTCGTTTTCTGAATGTTGAGCTTTAAGCCAACTTTTTCACTCTCTTTCACTTTCATCAAGAGGCTTTTTAGTTCCTCTTCACTTTCTGCCATAAGGGTGGTGTCATCTACATATCTGAGGTTATTGTTATTTCTCCTGGCAATCTTGATTCCAGCTTGTGCTTCATCCAGCCCAGCATTTTTCATGATGTGGTACTATGTATATAAGTTAAATAATGAGTACTATGCATATAAGTTAAATAATCAATATACAGCCTTGACGTACTCCTTTTCCTATTTAGAACCAGTCTGTTGTTCCATGCTCGGTCGTATGGTGGTTTTATTCCTAGTTTTTTAAGGAATCTCCATACTGTCTTCCATAGTGACTGTATCAATTTACATTCCCACCAACAGTGCAAGTGCGTTCCCTTTTCTCCACACCCTCTCCAGCGTTTATTGTTTGTAGACTTTTTGATGATAGCCATTCTGACCTGTGTGAGGTGATATCTCATTGTGGTTTTGATTTGCGTTTCTCTAATAATGAGTGATGTTGAGGATCTTTTCTTGTGTTTCTTAGCCATCTGTATGTTTTCTTTGAAGAAATGTCTGTTTAGGTCTTTTTCCCACTTTTTGTTTGGGTTGTTTGTTTTTCTAGCATTGAGTTGTATGAGCTGCTTGTATATTTTGGAAATGACTCCTTTGTCAGTTGTTTCATTTGCTGTTATTTTCTCCCATTCTGAGGGTTGTCTTTTCACTGTACTTATAGTTTCCTTTGCTGTGCAAAAGCTTTTAAGTTTAATCAGGTCCCACTTGTTTACTTTTGTTTTTATTTCCATTACCTCTAGGAGGTGGGTCATAGTGGATCTTGCTTTGGTTTATGTCATTGAGTGTCCTGCCTATGTTTTCCTCTAAGAATTTTATAGTTTCTGGTCTTACATTTAGGTCTTTAATCCATTTTGAGTTTATCTTAGTGTATGCGTTAAGAAGTGTTCTAACACTCCTTTACATGTATCTGTTCAGGTTTCCCAGCACCATTTATTGAAGAGACTGTCTTCTTCCCTTCTTTGTCAAAAATAAGGTACCCATAGTGCATGGGTTTATTTCTCCTCTCCAGTATTCTTGCCTGGAGAATTCCATGGTAGGAGGTTACAGTCCATGGGGTTGCAAAGAGTCAGACACAGCTGAGTGACTAACACTTTAGCTTTCAATTTCAACTACGGAATCAGAGTCAAAGATAAAATAGAAGAACAAAAGATGCCCCTAGTGCTCTTATCACTTAAGAAATGACAACAGTTTTAGGAGTTCTGTGCCAAGAACTAGGGCCAGAGACCTATATGTATATATTTTTCTATTGTTTCATACCCCTGTTTCTAGATTTAAATATAGGTATTGAGTTTCTTACTTTTAAGCCCATTATTCTGTAATTCTTATCATCAAAAAGTCAGTTACATTTGAGAAGTCTTGAATATAAATACCACCTTAAATTTGGGTAAGGTTTTAAAACATGCACTGCTTTCATATGTATTAATGAGTTTGACTTTTTATAAGGTTATACCAGCCATTTACTAAACAAATGTATGTAAACAAAACCTGTCCCTTACCCTCAAAAAGATTATAGTCTCATGGATGATAACTTACTAGGTAAGCATCCTAAAGTACTACCAGTGCCATGATACTAGAAGATGTGGGAATAGTGGGAAGACAAAGAAGGAGGTCCATCTGGTCAACAAAGGTCAGTCTAGTCAAAGCTGTGGTTTTTCCAGTTCTGATGTATGGATACCGCAAGGAGATCAAAGCTGTCAATCCTAAAGGAAATGTGTCCTGAATATTCACTGGAAGGACTGATGCTGAAGCTGAAGCTCCAATACTTTGGCCACCTGATGGGAAGAACTGACTCACTGGAAAAGCACCTGATGCTGGGAGAGATTAAAGGTGGGAGGAGAAGGGAACGACAGAGGATGAGATGGTTGGATGGCATCACTGACTCGATGGACATGAGTTTGAACAAGCTCCAGGAGTTGGTGATGGACAGGGAAGCCTGGTGTGCTGCAGTCCATGGGGTCGCAAAGAAGTCAGACATGACTGAGCGACTGAGCTGACTGAAAGTAGGAGGAGATAAGTTCTAATGGGAAAGTCTGAAAGACTTTTTGTGCCTGATGTAACACTTGAGCTTAGGCTTGGAGAAAAAGTCAGTATCAAAAAGGAAGATGGAGCCAGGAAGGAAGCACATTCCAGGAAACAGGAAAAGCATGGACTGAGTCACAGAGACATGAAGCAATGTGGAATGTCTGGGGAGCAATATGCAATTTGTTGCAGCTGGAACATAGGAGATAGAGCTGTAAGGTTGGAAAGCTAGTAGTTGTTATAGAAAGCTTTGTTTGCCATACTAAAAAGTATGGATTTTATCCAGTGGAATAGTTGATGATGGGTTTTAAACAAAAGTGTTTTTCAATCAAATTAGCATTTTAGAAAAATCACCCTGGTAGCAGTATAGAAGAAGAATCAAGAGATGGGAAAACAAATCAAGAGACTATTGCAGTGGTAGCACTGATGATGGAGAAGGAGTGGAATCAGATGCCAGAGCACCTGACTGCTTAAATGAGCAACTCTGTGTGGGGTATAAGGAAGCTGTCCAGGGTGATGCCCATCTGTCTGGCTGGAACAGCAGAGTGGGTGAAGAGAGCTTTCCCCGAGGAAGTGAAAAGCATAGGAAAGGTTAGTTTGGTTCTGAACTTACTGACCAGAAGAGTTTTACATGAAAAAAATTGTCAGCATGAAAGGCAGATGAAGTGATGAAACCATACATCTTTGCCTGGGATAACCGTGTGGTGTGAGGGATAGTAGAGAACCTAGTGGGTCTAGCAAGCAACACGGAGAAGCAGCTGCAGGATCACCAACAGAAAATGGTTTCCCAGAAACAGGAGAGTGATCAACAGTGTCAGATGTCTCAGAGGCCTGAGTGAATCTGCTAAATTTGATCATTTGAAGTCCATGATGACTTTAGTTTCAGATTTAGTGTTCTGATAAATACAAGCTTTGTTGTAGCTGCATGAAAGTGAATGGCTGAGCTATATAGATAGCAGTTATTGGCTGTTTTTCAAGAACTTTAACTTTCAGTGAAGGTTATGGAAATTTATGGAATCATAGTAAGAATTACTTGTTTTCTGTTTTGTAGTAAAGTGAAAAGAATAATGCTTATAGCCTGTAGACAAACAGTCAGTAGAGAATTTGGAAGAGCCTTAAGGATAGCCACATGGAGAAGGAAATGAAACCCACTCTAGTGTTCTTGCCTGGAGAATTCCATGGACAGAGGAGCCTGGCAGGCTACAGTCCATAGGGTTGCACAGAATCAGACATGTCTAAGCATGCATGCAAAGATATCTTCAAGGGAACAGCTGGGGGATTAATTTAAAATGGAAGAGTACCTCTTTGGGCTTCCCTGATAGCCCAGTTGGTAAAGAATCTGCCTGCAATGCAGGAGACCCTAGTTTGATTCCTGGGTTGAGAAGCTGCCCTGAAGAAGGAAAAGACTAGCCACTCCAGTATTCTGGCCTGGAGAATTCCATGGACTGTATAGTCCATAGGGTCACAGAGTTGGACATGACTGAGTGAGTTTCTCTTTCACCTGTTTATCTGACACTGGAAGAAAAGAAAGGAGGACAGGTTTAAGAGGTGTGTTCTTGGAAGTGAGGATTTCAGGGGATTCAGAACCAAATTTTCTCTCTGGAGTAAGGAAATATACTAAGAGAGAAAGGAGGTGAAGGTTTGTATTGTAGTATGCATCAGGTTAATTAGCTTTCTCTGAGGCATATTACTACTGGGTAAGTGATTTGAACCAGTACTAGATCTTAATTTTGAGCTTTACACAGAATATATTAGTAATCTTTGAACCACCAGCCCTTATACTCAAAAAATCTTGATTAAATATTACAAAATAAGATGTTGTGATGACTGATCCCTNTTCTCTTTCACCTGTTTATCTGACACTGGAAGAAAAGAAAGGAGGACAGGTTTAAGAGGTGTGTTCTTGGAGTAAGGAAATATACTAAGAGAGAAAGGAAGTGAAGGTTTGTATTGTAGTATGCATCAGGTTAATTGGCTTTCTCTGAGGCATATTACTACTGGGTAAGTGATTTGAACCAGTACTAGATATTAATTTTGAGCTTTACACAGAATATATTAGTAATCTTTGAACCACCAGCCCTTGTACTCAAAAAATCTTGATTAAATATTACAAAATAAGATGTTGTGATGACTGATCCCTATTTGAATTCTGGTTTAGTTAATACTGTGGGGGTGAACTAATTTGAGGAGAGATTTTCTAGCTCATTACCCCACTGTAAAAATTTATCTTCAACAGTAGCAATGTTTCTTCCCTATCCCTCATTTCATTGTCCCAATTGATAAAGGCAATACCTAGGACCTACAGAGATCATGTTGCATTTCTCTTTATGACATCACGGCCTACTCATTTCTTAGGTTTTTCTAACCTAGATATCACAGAAATGTATGCTGCTTTTAGAACTTATGAGGTGTTCGGATAACTGACTTCAGATAACTTGAATCTCACTTTGGCTCAAGTTTTCTGTTTAACTTGTTTTGTAATACTGGGATTTTAATTTTTACAGCAGACATATAATTGCAACAAAAAATTTCCTTGGAGCTGGTCTTAGAAATGTTTTCAAGTTAAAATGTTATCTGCATTGTTGTTCGAATTTAGTTTAAAAAAAATAGCTGTCCAGAAGAAGGAGGGCACATTTGTTAACGTAAGTGTATAAACAGTGCTAATATATTTTCTGTTATCATTAAGTGTCTTCACAAGTTGAAACTTTGAAAACAATTCTTCAGGTGAATAAAGCATATAAAGTCAGCTAAAAGGATTAGACTTGTAAGTATATATGGAAATGAGTGCTACATATCTCGCAATGGTTTTACAGTTTATCACTAAAAGGTAAACTGTTGCTACCCTGTTTAGCTTTGTGCATTCAATTTGAGGTTAGAGCAATGACTTTTTTAACATGAAAATTAACTCCTCCTACAGAATTAGTATTTGCATATTTTACCAAAACTGATTATACTCTGAAAGAGCAGGCAAAACAGATTTTGTGATTAACTAGGCAGTTCTAGGTGGTTGTTTTTTTCTTTTCTTCCATTATGAATTTTATTAAATTTTTATGCTTTTCATTTTCCACAGTATGGAAGTATTAAACTGACTTTGGCAGACTGTGGTTTTTGCGTGAAGCAAGCAGAAAAGTGTTTTGTAAAAAGAGGATAGATTGTTGTAGGGTAGACTATCTTAGCCAACCTTTCTGTTGTTGTAAAATTATTAAGCAATTCTTTTCCACAGCATATGTTTCAAAAATAGATATTGCTTCACTCTGTATAGTGGTTGTTATTATTTTTCTTCCTTTAAATGAGTTAGTGAATATGTATAAGCTCACTTTGAAAATACTTTGAGTTCTAATTTCAGATCACTATCAGTTCAGTTCAGTTCAGTAACTCAGTTGTGTCTGACTCTTTGCGACCCCATGAATCACAGCACGCCAGGCCTCTCTGTCCATCACCAACTCCCGGAGTTCACCCAAACTCATGTGCATCGAGTCGGTTATGCCATCCAGCCATCTCATCCTCTGTTGTCCCCTTCTCCTGCCCCCAATCTCTCCCGGCATCAGGGTCTTTTCCAATGAGTCAACTCTTCGCATGAGTTGGCCAAAGTATTGGAGGATAGTGATTAACAATTATCCCACACCTTAGAAACGGAGTTATCCTCCCTGTTATGTTGCCACTCATCACTTCATGAACATTTGAATAGTCTCTAAAGATATGTCAAGAGAGGGCAGAAGTGTAGAAATGCTTAGAAAAACCATATAATTGTAGATCATAATTGGATTTTTTAAAACAGCATTTTACTTAGAAAAAGTGGCAGGTCTTTCAGTTTGAGTAGAGTCATTCAAGTATCCTATTTGAGCTTTCTTGGTATTCATTTTTTGCTTTAGCACAAGTAATTTTCTGAAGAGGAAGACTGAAAAGCAAATTTGTGTGTGTGTGTGTGTGTGTGTGTGTGTGTGCACATGTGCGTGTCCAGCATACACCTGCTTTTTTGCACCAGATTTCAAAATGCTTTGTTTGACAGGTAGGATTAAAATTTTCAAGAACACAGAAGTAAAACTGAAAAATGATTCTAAAAAAGAGAAGTGAATTAAATAGTTAAGTGATAAATATGTCATTTTGTATATAGTACTTCCATATAAAAGCATAGCATTCTGAAAAATTTACTGCATCATCGTACTGCATTACATATTTTTAATTACCCTTGCTGGTAGTGATGTTAATAATAATAGCTAATATTTATATAACACTTGATTTGTATAGCACTTTAGGATCACCTTTACAAATATACTCTGTTTAATCTATTTCATTAATATTATTTAGTGCTTTAGGGTTAGCCTATGTTTTAATACCAATTCATTATTATTAGTCTTCAAGCACATTTCCTTTGAAGTTTATTTACTGTTTTTATTATCAATGTAAGTAGTAAAGTTTAATTTTGGTCAGTGCTTAATAATGGCTTCTTATAGAATTTTTCTAGCTGGATAATTTTTCTTAGCATTGATGTAATATTTGACCCCATCTAATAACTACTTTGGAAAATATTTTTATTTTTCATAAGATGATACCACAATAGTTTAGGAGCCTTAGAGCTATACTTGCACATGATCTTAATTGACTTTCTCACAAAATTATCTTTCTTTCAAAAGAAAAACTTAATCTTATATACCATTTACTGTCACTATTTGAAAGAAGAGAAGCATTTACAAATATTATGTAAATAATGAGTCAGATAAAGGGCATGTAACCACAGCCCAGTACTGTTGTTCTATGTATAGAACATCAAAAGGGAATTTTTAAAATACTAATACAGTGGAAATCCTCTGTATGGTTTTGAGTATTTCAAAAAAGAGAGAGAAAGGAGCTACTTTCCTATACTAATATTTACATACCATAAACTGTCATTTTTAACAGTTTGTTAATTAACAGATTACTTTTTACAGAAAATTAGAAATTTAAACATTTCCTTTTTTTCAAAATTCAATCATGTTTTATCATGCTTTTTGAAAATGGTAAAAATAATAAGATATAATGATTGATTTATTAATAATGAAAAAGAGACTAGATTGCTGCTGAAATTATCTGGATTGCAAGATGAACTTACTAATTTACTAAACTTATAAGCCTTTTTCTGTGAAGTGTATTTTTCATACACTGACAATGTTATAATGTAGTTACAGTATTGCACTTGTTATACATTTCGTTTCATTTCATTTCTGAGTACAAACCATAGTACTTGGGAAGTTGTAGTAGAATTTTTGTGCTATTGAACATTGTATTTACTTACAGAAATTTTGCCTGTTCATTATTTGAGTTGTTTTTTGAAAACTGTCTTAAGAATAAGATTTTTTGATACGGTAGAAACTATTTCACTTGGCTAGTTAAGTTGCAGCTGTGTTATCTGTGTCACTGTGATACCTATAAACATGAACATTACAGGTGCTTTCTGTACAGTATCTGAAAAGGAAGTACTTGTTCTTTCAAAAATGCTAAGGAAATGTACATGTGAAACATTTTAAAACTCTTTCTTAATTGAAAGCAGTCAAGGAGTCACTTATTTTTTGTGGTTTTTTTTTTTTTTTTTTTGGCATAACTTTTAAGACCACTCTAAGTTACTAATAAAGTCAGTTCCATGATAAGCAAACTTGTTTTCAAAGTAAGGCAGATTAAAAACTATAGAATTTTGTAAACTCTTAAAAACTAAGCATATAAATCATTGTCACTTCTTTTGACATGTTCCCTGGTTTGCATCGTAAGCAAATATTTCTCATCCACTATTTGCATCAGTAACCCAGGAAATTACGCTTTCATTTCTGATTTGCCTTTCCTATTACAGGTCAACAAAAATCTCTCATTCACTTCGACATCAGCCTCCTCACAGCAGTCTAAGTCAAAACAATCAAACATGCTGGACGCTCATCAGATTCTGCGTCAGTTTGGTTTCGCTCAAACTGGTGAGCCCCTTTCTTACTTTGACTATTCTGTAAATGTTCAGATTCTGTTTTATAATGGATGTCATGTATTTCACTTCAGAAGTACGGCTCATAGCATTATAACGGTCAGTTTTCACACTTGGTGAATTATATTCCAGCATTTTTTTCTTTAAAAACCACTAAATTATTTCAAAAGCAAATTTGAATTTGGTAACTTTAATGGTAGATACTCTCATCTTCTATTCTTTTGAGCAGATAATTGAAAAGTCACAGAACATGAGTTTTATATCTGATTCAGTTTCCTTTGGGTAAAGGAACCATAGTTTATGGATAATCAGATTTTGTAATTCATTTCAAAAAAAGCCCAGGTAAAATGCATTTGGTAGAAAACAGAATGCATCCTGCAAAATATCACATTTCTTCAAAATTGAAAAATTAACAGAAGATACAAAGAAGCTAGTTATTAAAATGTTTATCAAGCACAGAGTTGAAATGAACTATACAATTGCAAATTTTAGGCGAATATTTTAAATTAATTTGAATAAGGTTTTCAAAGAATCTCAAAGAAAAAGCATCTAGGTGAGAAGTCTGTATTTTTGGTATTGAAAGATGTCTGCTTCTATTCGTTAGCTTTTGGTATTTTATAGTATTTTTTCCTACTGTGGAAATCTTTCAGAAAGATGAGAGAATGGAGAATAACAAAACAGCTGTCTTTGACAGAGAGAAGAAGAAACTTGAGCTTGAAAAAATCAGCTTAAGTTATTTAGAAATTTAGGGACAATATTACTTTTCTACTTTGAAGGGTTTTGGAGTTTGCATATGAAATTAGTGTAATATTGCTGAGTTACATATTCAGTTCAGTTCCGTTCAGTTGCTCAGCTGTGTCTGACTCTCTGCGACCCCATGAGCACGGCAGACCTCCCTGTCCATCACCAACTCACGGAGATACCAAAATTCATGTCCACTGAGCCAGTGATGCCATCCAACCGTCTCATCCTCTGTTGTTCCCTTCTCCTCTTGCCCTCAATCTTTCCCAGCATCAGGGTCTTTTCAAATGAGTCAGCTCTTGGCAACAGGTGGCCAAAGTATTGCAGTTTCAGCTTCAACATCAGCCCTTCCAATGAACACCCAGGACTGATCTCCTTTAAGATGGACTGGTTGCATCTCCTTGCATTCCAAGGGACTTTCAAAAGGCTTCTACAACACCACAGTTCAAAAGCATCAATTCTTCGGTGCTCAGCTTTCTTCACAGTCCAACTCTCACATCCATGCACCACTAATGGAAAAACCATAGCCTTAACTAGGCAGACCTTTATTGGAAAAGTAATGTCTCTGCTTTTTAATATGCTGTCCAGGTTGGTCATAACTTCCCTTCCAAGGAGTAAGCGTCTTTTAATTTCATGCCCGCAATCACCATCTGAAGTGATTTTGGAGCCCAAAAAATTAAAGTCTGACAGTGTTTCCACTGTTTCCCCATCTATTTCCCATGAAATGATGGGACCAGATGCCATGATCTTCGTTTTCTGAATGTTGAGCTTTAAGCCAACTTTTTCACTCTCCTTTTTTACTTTCATCAATAGACTCTTNGGTGGGGGTTGGGGGTGGAATGGCTGACTTTGACCTCCCTCTGCCTGAGCCAGGGCTCTTCTGGTTGGGTTCTCTGGCTACCCCCTCCCCCTTAGTCCTTGACCCAATTGCAGGAATGGGGCGGGCAACTGCCAGTGACCAATCCCCCTTCTCTCAGGGGAGGAGCTGCTGAAGATGAGCGAGGAGGATGAACAGGGCTGGTGTCAGGGCCAGCTGCAGAGTGGCCGGATCGGCCTGTACCCTGCCAACTACGTGGAATGTGTGGGGGCCTGACCTGCCCTGGCAGCCCTCGTGCGACGTTTCTCCACCCTGAGTCAGAGCCCAGCTTGTTTGGACAGCCAGACCTAAGGGCCCTGAACCATCCTGTCCCCTGCGACCGCTCTGTGCCTCCAGGAGGGAGAAGTCCTGGGACCCACGGAGGGGAGGGGCTTTGTGTCTGGGAAGGGACTGGTAGGGAAGGGCCAACTGAGTCTAGGCTGAGGAGAAGATGGGGAGGTGGGGAGGTCAGGAAGTGATGGAAGGGCTCAGGGGTGCCTGGGCCTCCCCAAAGAGTCCTCCAGTCTCCCCGGGAGCTGTGGACCCAGTTCCTAGTCTCTCTGTTTTGGGGTTCCAGGGGTTGGCTTGGGGTGAGTGTAGTTCTGGGCTAGCAGCACTCTTGTGGCTTGTTCTAGTGTGTATTAAACTTCGAAGGAAAAAAAAGGCTTCTGTGCATCTTTTTCGATATTCCACCCTTCCCNATAATATAATAAAATTGAGGGTGATTTTTGACTGGTGTCCATCTTTTCCTTTTTTTTAAAATCAAAACCAGAAATACTATATTTAGTAGAAGCACTCTTAAAAAAGCTGTTACTGAGTTTAAAAAATAAAAACTTTTTTATACTTTATCAAAAATTAATTCATATAGTTTATCAACCAGTGTTTATGGTGAGTTTACTCTGTGTTAGGGACTTTGCCAAGCCCTAAGGAAATGGAAGATGAAAGACTACCCTCAAAGTCCTCCCAGGCTAGTTGGGGAATACAGCAGGCAAAGAAATAGTTGTAAGATATTGGAGAGATGATTTCAACAGGAGATAAGCGTGCAACACTAAGGAAACACAGAGAAAGGAATTGGCTTGTTTAAATGTATTAATTCTGTGTTGTCTTTACAGTATAGAACAATATTATCCATTTAAGACTGCTCTAAATGGCAGCTTAGAGTTAGGAATCTGAATTTTGTTGCTGGCCTTTTATATGACTAATATGTCACAAGTCATGTCATAACCTTAATTGCTATGTTACTTCTTTCAAATGTGTCTCCCAGGACTGTTCTGGGAATAAGTGAGTTAATACATAGAAAACCCTCCAGTTTCTTTTATATTAATGTGTGTGAGTGACACTGTGTGTGTGTGTGCTGTGTATACTTGCCCTTCTTTTGAAAGAAATCCCAGTGTTTCACATCTCAAAGCTATTAAATCTAATTAGGCAGGTTTGGGGTTTTTTTTTTTTTTTTAATCAATTTAGAATTAACAAAGTTTGGGGATTTTTGCAGAGGTGGTCTTGTTTTCCTTTTTTATTCATTTTTCCTTTATTTTTGTAGTAATGTTATGAGACTTGATACTTAATGTCATCTCAGGCTTTTCAATCTGTATATTTTCAAGTGAAGATTCAATAAAGAGTTGAAAATAAAACACTTTAATGTTAAAGGCAGTTATAAATGCACAGTATCACAATTAGGAGTGAACTCCAGGAGTTGGTGATGGACAGGGAGGCCTGGTGTGCTGCGATTCATGGGGTCGCAAAGAGTTGGACACAACTGAGTGACTGAACTGAACTGAACTGAATGTATTTCTTAATATTCATTGGACTTTGAACAGGGAAAAAATTAATACAATATAATCATATTTTTAAAATGACTTCTCATTGCTTTGAGTGGTCAAAAACATCCTCTAAACCATCATGCTTATGTTCAAAATTTTCTTAGCTCTCCCTAAAATTTAAATTGTGTCTTTTATGACTAGACCTGGGAAAATGAGTTCTCTCTTTCTTATATTCTCAATACCATACCACTGTAGTAGATGAAAATAGCTTTCCATTATTAAATCCTTTCTAATGTTAACTTTCTTCTTTTGTGTGTGTGCTTTGTTTTTTTCAATTATAAAGGGTGTTTAATTCCTGTACATACAGAAACTGGGAATGCAAGATTCATTCATACATTCAGTAAGTACCCAATGCGTACTTACTTTGTCTCAGACACAGTTCTAAGTGTTACGTGAATATATCAGTGAACCAAACAGATAATAATCCATGTCCTTGTTTAAATTTAACGTCCAGCAGAGAGAGACAGACCGTAAGCAAATAAATATAGGATAAGTAACAAAGCAAGGAAAGGGCTGGGAAATGGGTTAAGTTGATGTCTTTAATGGGGGAAGGGGCCAAGGAACGCTTCACAGAGAAGGTGACACTTGAGCAGAATTTTGAAGAAGAAAGAAAGCCATGTGGTCTGAAAGAGTAGCATATACAACCATGATGCCAAGTCAGGAATATGCTTGGTATGCATTTTACACAGCAAAAACAGGCGAATATGGCTGGTGTGAAGGACTGATAGGGAGAGTGAAATGTCAGAGTGGTAACAAGAGGCCATATAAATGAAGTTAAAAGCACTGCCCTATCCCCAGTACTGGTAGTATTCACTGCTGCTGCTGCTGCTGCTGCTGCTAAGTTACTTCAGTCGTGTCCAACTCTGTGTGACCCAAGGACGGCAGCCCACCAGGCTCTGCCATCCCTAGGATTCTCCAGGCAAGAACACTGGAGTGGGTTGCCGTTTCCTTCTCCAATGCATGAAAGTGAAAAAATGGGCCAAAGAACTAAATAGACATTTCTCCAAAGAAGACATACAGATGGCTAAAAAACACATGAAAAGATGCTTAACATCACTCATTATCAGAGAAATGCAAATCAAAACCACAATGAGGTACCATTTCACGCCAGTCAGAATGTCTGCCATCCAAAAGTCTATAAGCAATAAGTGCTGGAGATGGTGTGGAGAAAAGGGACCCCTCTTACACTGTTGATAGGAATGCAAACTAGTAAAGCCACTATGGAGAACAGTGTGGAGATTCCTTTAAAAATTGCAAATAGAACTGCCTTATGACCCAGCAATCCCACTGCTGGGCATACAGACCGAGGAAACCAGAATTGAAAGAGACACGTATACCCCAATGTTCATCGCAGCACTGTTTATAATAGCCAGAACATGGAAACAACCTATATGTCCATCAGCAGATGAATGGATAAGAAAGCAGTGGCACATATATACANGGGAATGCAAACTAGTACAGCCACTATGGAGAACAGTGTGGAGATTCCTTTAAAAATTGCAAATAGAACTGCCTTATGACCCAGCAATCCCACTGCTGGGCATACAGACCGAGGAAACCAGAATTGAAAGAGACACGTATACCCCAATGTTCATCGCAGCACTGTTTATAATAGCCAGAACATGGAAACAACCTATATGTCCATCAGCAGATGAATGGATAAGAAAGCAGTGGCACATATATACAATGGAGTACTACTTAGCCATTAACAAGAATACATTTGAATCAGTTCTAATGAGGTGGATAAAACTGAAGCCAATTATACAGAATGAAGTAAGCCAGAAAGAAAAACACCGATACAGTATACTAATGCATATATATGGAATTTAGAAAGATGGTTACGATAACCCTGTATTTGAGACAGCAAAAGAGACACAGATGTATAGAACAGTCTTTTGGACTCTGTGGGAGAGGGAGAGAGGGTGGGATGATTTGGGAGAATGTCATTGAAACATGTATAATATCATATAAGAAACTAATCGCCAGTCCAGGTTCGATGCAGGATACAGGATGCTTGGGGCTGGGATGAGCCAGAGGGATGGTACAGGGAGGGAGATGGGAGGAGGGTTCAGGATGGGGAACACGTGTACACCTGTGGCGGATTCATGTTAATGTATGGCAAAACCAATTCAATATTGTAAAGTAGCCTCCAATTAAATAAATTTAAATTAAAAATTAAAAAAGAAAAGAAACAAACTCACAGACGTAGAGAACAGACTTCTGGTAGTCAAGGGGGAGAGAGGGATTGAGAATTTGCGATTAGCAGATGCAAACTGTTATATATAATATGGATAAACAACAGGTCTTACAATATAACACAGGGTATATCCTGTCATAAACCTTAATGGAAAAGAATATGAAAAAGTATATATACATATATGTATAACTGAGTCACTTCAGTGTACAACAAAAGTTAACATGACATTGTAAATCAGTTATGGTTCAATAAAATTAAAGTGATGGCTTATGCAAAAAAATATATAAAAAATAAAACACTGTGGTTTAAAAAAAAAAGTGAAAGGGAAGTCGCTCAGTCGTGTCCGACTCTTCGTGACCCCATGGGCTGCAGCCTACCAGGCTCCTCCATCCGTGGGATTTTCCAGGCTAGAGTACTGGAGTTGGGTGCCATTGCCTTCTTCTAGAGATATATTTTCAAAAGGGCAAGGTAGGTGGGACTGTACAGTTTAAGACTTGCTATAATTAAAGATAGGAACAAAAAATACTGGAGAGTAGATATGATGTAAAGCAGAAAAGTAATTGTTATAAGATGAGAAGACTTACTTATAAAAGGTATTAGAGCATTCCGTCTAGGAAGGCTGTTAAAAGATTATGTTAACTATAGTGGGAGAACAGGACTGAAATAAGAAGCTAGAGATGTGAAGTTATTAACATATTAGAAATTTGGAATACGAATAGTAAGAGATAGAGAAGTAGAATTTGAGGATAACTAAGGATTCTAATTTTGGTGAATGAGTGAATGGCAATCCATGAACAAAACTACTGAATAGGAATATTGGGGAAATGGTACTGAATTGTATTTTGGATATAATGAGTTTGAGATGCCTGGCAGACATCTGGATTGAGCTATCAAACAGCTTGTAGTTCTATTTGAGCCTTATTTATTAAATATCTTACTATGAGTCAAGCCCTGTGCCAGGAACCAGACTGCATACTTTGAAATATAGGCTTGGATCATAAGTATAGATTAAGGAGTGAAGGGCATATGTGTAGTCTTTAAATCCACAAGAGTTAGTGAGATAAGCTGAAAGGGACTATTGAAGAAACTGAGAACCATTAGGATGACTGTGAGATCAATAACTTGGATATTTGCTGCCTTAAGAGATGATAAAGGAAACAATGAAAATACAAGCACGTGCAGAAAGCTTTTTTTTTTTAATGCTAAATGTCTTTTCAGAAATTCCTCATTGCACCAACAAATCTGAATAAAAAAGAAATAAACTGAATTGTATGATTACCCTTCTTTTTGTAGCTGTATTTGTGATTTGCAAGGTATTACATAACATTGTTCAAATAATTAATAACAGTATTAAAGACAGATTAAATTATATTTTAATGATTAAATACCAGAATTAAAGTGTTTTGTCCTTATCTCAATTTTGTTAGAAACATACTTGACTGTCCTCAGATTGAATATCTAGAACAAGTTACAAAAGATATGATTTGCACAGACTTCAGTCTCTTTCATTAGAAATTGATGAAATACTAAAAATATATGAAATATAAAAATAAGAACTGTGGGATTTTGAGGAGTGATTAGCTACCATAATTAAATTATTTGTGTATCAGTTTATGAGTCAGTTAAAGAAATACTAGCTTTATATATTCATTGGATCAGTAAATTTAATTTTTTGACTGATATTTGGAAATAAATAGCACAGATCACTTACAGACCGGTATAGCCAGGAAATCTTCCCATAGGGCATACTATGAGATGGAACTGAAGCACAGAAAGACTGTTGGTGGTGGAACTGAAGCTATGAGTCACATTGTCTGATTGATGTATTCTTCACCGTATAGCTACTCACTTCTCCTTGCTTGCTTTATACTTTTTCACAAGCATTAATTTACTAGTCTCAGAACTTATGGACCTCTTTTACCCTACTTCCTAGTGTCTTATGTGCTCATTCATGTTTATATACTTCTGGTGAGTGGCTCATTACCTGATTCCATGACTGACACAGGAAAGCCTACTAATTTGTGGTTTGAATATTCGCTGCTTTACCTCTGTGATGTACAGATATCCAAACATTGTAGATTCAAGGGCTGTAGGCTTTGATGTTTCTGAATTCAGAGAAGTTTTTCCATATAATAAATGAAAAATGCAGTTTTCAAAGAATATTCTCTTTCTGAAATCTTTAAAATATGTAGACGGCTTTCCATAGCATCCTGAAAAATCTGATATGAAATAAATACTAACATTTTACCAGGTTAAATGAGGATAAGCCACTTTTAAAATTCACATTTATGAAAAATTCCATTTTAAATGAATATTTAGAAAAATATGTGGAATATGGGATGCCTATACCTGTGGAGAATCTGTAACCAGTTCTGTTGCAAGATGTTTTTGTAATTCTCATTTTCTCTATTCATGTATTCAGTCATTCAATACGCATTTATTGAAGATGAACTGTATGATGCAAGAAACTAAAACAAGTTTTTTTAAGTATAGTGATGGAAATGCTGTGATAGAGGATTGCACAGGAATACTGAGGGAGGGAGACGTGTCAGAGGGCATCTAAATCAGTAGTGGGGTGAGGAGAAGAAAATCACCTAGTGTTTCCTGGAGAGCACAATGCTTGCTCTGACTTGAAGGGGTGTCCGAATGGCTTTGCGGGCTGGTTTGAGTTAAGCAGTGCTCTGGCAGTGTGGGATGTCACTGGAGAGTTCACGGAACAAATCAGGGAGTTGGATTAGAAAGCTATTTCAATAATCCAAATGATGAGTGTCCCAGCAAGTAGTGAGATAGAGAGGAAGGGGCAGGCTTTATTTATATTTATTTGTGTGTATATATATACACATATATATGTATATATACACATGCACATATATGTGTGTAAATATATCTATATGCACACATATGTGTATATTTTATAATAAAATTTTAATAATAATAAATTTTAATTAAATGTATATAAAGTCAATATTTTCACCTCAGGTTTTATGAGGCAAGCCATTAAGGTTTAACAAGAACTCATTATTAGACTCACCAACCTTTGTCCTACAAATATTTAATTATATTGCTTGAAAGTGAAAGTGAAAGTCACTCAGTCATATCTGACTGTTTGAGACCCCATGGACTATAGTCCATGGACTTCTCCAGGCCAGAATACTGGAGTGGGCAGCCTTTCAGGGATCTTCCTAATCCGGGAATTGAACCCAGTTCTCCTGCATTGCAGATGGATTATTTACCAGCTGAGCCACAAAGGAAGCCCTCAGCCTTAGTTCTGCATGTATTTAAAGGCTGTTAAAAATATATGACAAATACAGAATTTTTTTAATTGAAGTATACTTGATTTACAGTGTTATGTTGCAAGTGTGCAAAGTAATCATTCAATATTTTTATAAACTATATTCCCTTTAAAGTAATTATAAAATACTGGCTATCTTCCCTGTGCTATACAGGATGTCTTTGAGTGAGTGTGAGTGGTAGTCTCTCCCTTGTGTCTGATCTTTGCGACCCCATGGGCTATATAGCCTGCCAGGGTCCTCTGTCCATGGAATTCTCCAGGCAAGAATACTGGAGTGGGTTGCCATTTCATTCTCCAACAATATATCTTTATAACTTATTAATTTTACACAGTTTATACTTCTTCTTATTCCTCTCTTATCTTGCCCTCCCCTCTCTTCCCTCTCTCCACTGATAACCACTATTTTATTCTCTGTATCTGTGAATCTATTTCCTTTCTTTATTTTCACTAGTTTGTTTTACATTTTAGATTCCACATTTAGGTGATATGATACAGCACTTGAATTTCTCTGACTGCCTTATTTATTAAGCATAATATCCTCCACGTCCATCCATAGAAATTAACTTGTTCGTGGCTGGGTAATATTCCATTATACACACATACACACACACACACACATATACATATACCGCATCTTCTTTATCCATTCAGCTGTTGATAGGTATTTGGGTGGCTTCCATACCTTGGCTAGTGTATATAATATTGCAATAAACACAAGGGTGTGTGTATCTTTTTGAATTAGTGTTTTTGTTTTTTTCAGATATATACCTGAGAGTGGATTTGCTGGACCATATGGTAGTTCTAATTTTAGTTTTCTGAGAAACCTCCATACTGTTTTCCATAGTGGCTACACCAATTTACATTCCCACCAACTATGTACTAGAGTTCCCTTTTTTCCATATCCTCACCAACATTTGTCCTTTGTGGTCTTTTTGATGATAGCCATTCTGACAAGTATGAGATGGTATCAGATTTCAGTTTTGATTTGCATTTCTCTGATGATTGGTGACATGGAGCATCTTTCCATGTGTCTGTATGTCTTCTTTGGAGAAATTGTCTATTCAGATCACCTGCCCACTTTTTAAATCAGGTTATTTGTTTTTTTGATATTGAGTTTTGTGTGCTGTTTGTTTACTATGTATATTATTTATTGATCATATCATTTCCAAATATTTTTTCTCATTCAGTAGATAATCTTCTTATTTTGTCAGTGGTTTCTTTGGCTATGTAAAACCTTTAAGTTTAATTAGGTTCCATTTATTTATTTTTACTTTTGCATCCTTTGCCTTAGGAGAAGATGGGGGAAAATTTTTGCTTCAATTAATGTCAAAGAGTGTTCTCCTTATGTTTTCTTCCTGGAGTTTTATGATTTCCAATCTATAATTTAGGTCTTTCATCTATTTTGAGCTTTTTTTTTCTCTCTGGTGTGAAGAAATGTTCTAACTTCATATGTTTTTACAGTTAGCTGTCCAGTTACCCTACTGTCACTCATTGAAGAGTCTGTCTTTTCTCCATTGTTTATTCTTGCCTCCTTTGATAGACCTGCCTATTGTAGGTCAATTGATCATAAGTGTGTGGGATTTCTTATGGGCTCTCTATTCTATTCCATTGATCTATGTGTCTTTTTGCGCCAGTACCATGCTATTTTGATTATTGAAGCTTTGTAGTATAGTCTGAAATCAGGGTGTATGATACCTCTAACTTTATAAAGATTACTTTGGCTGTTCAGGATCTTTTGTATTTCCATATAAATTTTAACATTATCTTTTCTAGTTTTATTTTATGGATATTTTGATGGGGATTGCTCTAAGTCTAGGTTGCTTTTAGCAATATGGACATTTTACCAGTATTATTAGTTCTTCCAGTCCATCCATAGTATCTTTCCATTTCTTTGTATCATCTTGAGTTTTCTTTATCAGTGCTTTATAGTTTATAGAGTGTAGATCTTTTACTTCCTTGGTTAAGTTTATTCCTAGGTATCTTATTCATTGTGATGCAATTTTAAATGTCATTATTTTCTTGCTTTCTCTTTCTGATAGTTCATTGTTGTTGCTTGTTGTTGTTTAGTCACCAAGTCATGTCTAGCTCTTCACGACATCATGGACTGCAGCACACCAGGCATCCCTGTCCCTCACCATCTCCTGGAGTTTGCCCAAGTTCATGTCCTTGAATTGGTGATGCCATCCAACCATCTCATCCTGTCACCTTCTTCTCCTTCTGCCTTCAGTTTTTCCCATGAGGGTCTTTTCCAGTGTGTCAGCTGTTTGCATCAGGTGGCCAAAGCCTTGGAGCTTCAGCTTCAGCATCAGGCCTTCCAAAGAGTATTCAGGGTTGATTTCCTTTAAAAGTAACTGGTTTGATCTCCTTGCTTTCCAAGGGAATCTCAAGAGTCTTCTCTAGCACCACAGTTTGAAAGCATCGATTCTTCAGTTGATTATTACAGTATGCAAAATCAACAGATTTCTGTATGTTAATCTTATATCCTGCAACTTTACTGAATTCATTTATTAGTTCTAATAGTTTTGGGTGGAGACTTTAGGATTTTCTGTTTATAATATCGTGTCATATGCAAATGGTGACAGTTTTACTTCTTCCCTTCCACTTTGGATACCTTTTATTTATTTTCCTTTCTTTTGTTTTTTCTTTTTTGTTTGGTTGCTATACCTAAGACTTCCAATACAATGATAAATAGAAGTAGTAAGAGTGGGCATCCTTGTCTTGTTTCTGATTTTAGAGGGAAAGCTTTTAGCTCATCACCATTGAGTATAATGTTAGCTGTAGGTTTATCATAAATGGCCTTTATTATGTTGGAATATGTTCCCTCCCATGTGGCACAGTGGTAACCAATGCAGCAGACACAAGAGATGCAAGTTCAATCCCTGCATCTGGAAAGATCCCTTGGAGTAGGAAATGGCAACCAACTCCAGTATTCTTGCCTGAAAAATGCCATGGACAGGGAAGCCTGGTGGGCTTCAGTCCACGGGGTTGCAGAGTCAGACATGACTGAGCAACTGACCACACACACACACACACACACACACACACACTAATTTTGATGAGAGTTTTTATCATGAATGGTTGTTGAATTTTGTTTTTCTTTTTGCTATTCTGATTGGATGATTTGCATTGTTCTAGCTTTCAGATCATTTGTGCATTCTTCTATATTACCTTGTCTGCCGTTAATTCTTCCTAGTATGTTTTTCATTTCAGTTATTTTATTCTTTAGTTCTGACTGGTTCTTTTTATGATTTCTAGTTCTTTGTGAAAATTCTCACTTGTTCATCTATTCTTTCCCAAGTTCAGTTAGTATTCTTATTACTAATAATTTGAACTCTTTCTGTTAAATTATCTGTTTCATTGGTTCTTTCAGGTTTTTTTTTCTTGTTCATTCATTTGAAATAAAAACATCTATCCTATTTTGCTTAACTTTCTATGTCTTTATGAAATTAGGTGAAACAGTTAACCATTACAGTCCTGAAGTCTTGAAGAGGTGTTCTTGTATGCGAGCATCCTATGTACTGTGTTTGTGCCCA
>SJYV01024637.1:207893-244061 GCA_006410875.1 Neotragus pygmaeus | reverse complement strand
ACACACACACACACATATACATATACCGCATCTTCTTTATCCATTCAGCTGTTGATAGGTATTTGGGTGGCTTCCATACCTTGGCTAGTGTATATAATATTGCAATAAACACAAGGGTGTGTGTATCTTTTTGAATTAGTGTTTTTGTTTTTTTCAGATATATACCTGAGAGTGGATTTGCTGGACCATATGGTAGTTCTAATTTTAGTTTTCTGAGAAACCTCCATACTGTTTTCCATAGTGGCTACACCAATTTACATTCCCACCAACTATGTACTAGAGTTCCCTTTTTTCCATATCCTCACCAACATTTGTCCTTTGTGGTCTTTTTGATGATAGCCATTCTGACAAGTATGAGATGGTATCAGATTTCAGTTTTGATTTGCATTTCTCTGATGATTGGTGACATGGAGCATCTTTCCATGTGTCTGTATGTCTTCTTTGGAGAAATTGTCTATTCAGATCACCTGCCCACTTTTTAAATCAGGTTATTTGTTTTTTTGATATTGAGTTTTGTGTGCTGTTTGTTTACTATGTATATTATTTATTGATCATATCATTTCCAAATATTTTTTCTCATTCAGTAGATAATCTTCTTATTTTGTCAGTGGTTTCTTTGGCTATGTAAAACCTTTAAGTTTAATTAGGTTCCATTTATTTATTTTTACTTTTGCATCCTTTGCCTTAGGAGAAGATGGGGGAAAATTTTTGCTTCAATTAATGTCAAAGAGTGTTCTCCTTATGTTTTCTTCCTGGAGTTTTATGATTTCCAATCTATAATTTAGGTCTTTCATCTATTTTGAGCTTTTTTTTTCTCTCTGGTGTGAAGAAATGTTCTAACTTCATATGTTTTTACAGTTAGCTGTCCAGTTACCCTACTGTCACTCATTGAAGAGTCTGTCTTTTCTCCATTGTTTATTCTTGCCTCCTTTGATAGACCTGCCTATTGTAGGTCAATTGATCATAAGTGTGTGGGATTTCTTATGGGCTCTCTATTCTATTCCATTGATCTATGTGTCTTTTTGCGCCAGTACCATGCTATTTTGATTATTGAAGCTTTGTAGTATAGTCTGAAATCAGGGTGTATGATACCTCTAACTTTATAAAGATTACTTTGGCTGTTCAGGATCTTTTGTATTTCCATATAAATTTTAACATTATCTTTTCTAGTTTTATTTTATGGATATTTTGATGGGGATTGCTCTAAGTCTAGGTTGCTTTTAGCAATATGGACATTTTACCAGTATTATTAGTTCTTCCAGTCCATCCATAGTATCTTTCCATTTCTTTGTATCATCTTGAGTTTTCTTTATCAGTGCTTTATAGTTTATAGAGTGTAGATCTTTTACTTCCTTGGTTAAGTTTATTCCTAGGTATCTTATTCATTGTGATGCAATTTTAAATGTCATTATTTTCTTGCTTTCTCTTTCTGATAGTTCATTGTTGTTGCTTGTTGTTGTTTAGTCACCAAGTCATGTCTAGCTCTTCACGACATCATGGACTGCAGCACACCAGGCATCCCTGTCCCTCACCATCTCCTGGAGTTTGCCCAAGTTCATGTCCTTGAATTGGTGATGCCATCCAACCATCTCATCCTGTCACCTTCTTCTCCTTCTGCCTTCAGTTTTTCCCATGAGGGTCTTTTCCAGTGTGTCAGCTGTTTGCATCAGGTGGCCAAAGCCTTGGAGCTTCAGCTTCAGCATCAGGCCTTCCAAAGAGTATTCAGGGTTGATTTCCTTTAAAAGTAACTGGTTTGATCTCCTTGCTTTCCAAGGGAATCTCAAGAGTCTTCTCTAGCACCACAGTTTGAAAGCATCGATTCTTCAGTTGATTATTACAGTATGCAAAATCAACAGATTTCTGTATGTTAATCTTATATCCTGCAACTTTACTGAATTCATTTATTAGTTCTAATAGTTTTGGGTGGAGACTTTAGGATTTTCTGTTTATAATATCGTGTCATATGCAAATGGTGACAGTTTTACTTCTTCCCTTCCACTTTGGATACCTTTTATTTATTTTCCTTTCTTTTGTTTTTTCTTTTTTGTTTGGTTGCTATACCTAAGACTTCCAATACAATGATAAATAGAAGTAGTAAGAGTGGGCATCCTTGTCTTGTTTCTGATTTTAGAGGGAAAGCTTTTAGCTCATCACCATTGAGTATAATGTTAGCTGTAGGTTTATCATAAATGGCCTTTATTATGTTGGAATATGTTCCCTCCCATGTGGCACAGTGGTAACCAATGCAGCAGACACAAGAGATGCAAGTTCAATCCCTGCATCTGGAAAGATCCCTTGGAGTAGGAAATGGCAACCAACTCCAGTATTCTTGCCTGAAAAATGCCATGGACAGGGAACCCTGGTGGGCTTCAGTCCACGGGGTTGCAGAGTCAGACATGACTGAGCAACTGACCACACACACACACACACACACACACACACACTAATTTTGATGAGAGTTTTTATCATGAATGGTTGTTGAATTTTGTTTTTCTTTTTGCTATTCTGATTGGATGATTTGCATTGTTCTAGCTTTCAGATCATTTGTGCATTCTTCTATATTACCTTGTCTGCCGTTAATTCTTCCTAGTATGTTTTTCATTTCAGTTATTTTATTCTTTAGTTCTGACTGGTTCTTTTTATGATTTCTAGTTCTTTGTGAAAATTCTCACTTGTTCATCTATTCTTTCCCAAGTTCAGTTAGTATTCTTATTACTAATAATTTGAACTCTTTCTGTTAAATTATCTGTTTCATTGGTTCTTTCAGGTTTTTTTTTCTTGTTCATTCATTTGAAATAAAAACATCTATCCTATTTTGCTTAACTTTCTATGTCTTTATGAAATTAGGTGAAACAGTTAACCATTACAGTCCTGAAGTCTTGAAGAGGTGTTCTTGTATGCGAGCATCCTATGTACTGTGTTTGTGCCCACTGGCTTTGATGTTAGACTTGGATCTGAAAGGAGCAAGGGTTGTACTTTCCCCTAGGGTGTAGTAGCATCTGTCACCTTGGTGGGAATTGGGGCTAGAGATGCATGGGCTAGAGCTAGAGTCACATGTTAGCATGGGCTTCTCCTTTGCTCAGTGGGCATCACCACCATATCAAGAGTGGGGATAGGTCCCAAGGTTTTGGAACAGAAGCCCTAAGGGGCAAATCTGCGCTTATTCTATTTCCTTTACGTACATTCTCTCCACTACTGGCAATGGCACCTTCTCCCTGGAAAAGAGCAGTGCTGGAGCAACAGGAGCCGAAGCAGACATCCACTGCCCCAGGCTTGGGCACATGCTGGGATGGTCACGGGACACCAGTCAGAGCTCCAGACCACGCCTGACCTGCTGCCTTCACAAGTATCAGCCACGGTCGCCTGCACCTGTTCACATGTGTGTCGGGTCCAAGCCAGCTCCATCCCGCCCAAGAGACCACTCTCCTCAACATGAAGTGAAGTGAAGTCGCTCAGTCTTTTCCGACTCTTTGCGACCCCGTGGACTGTAGCCTATCAGGCTCCTCTGTCCATGGGATTTTCCAGGCAAGAGTGCTGGAGTGGATTGCCATTTCTTTCTCCAGGGGATCTTTCCGACCCAGGAATCGAACCCGGGTCTCCCGCGTTGCAGGCAGACGCTTTACCATCTGAGCCACCAGGGAAGTCAGTCCTCCCCAACAAGAGCACCTCTGAAAGCTGCACCAGACAAAAGGGGCTGGAGCAGGCATCCGGGGTTGGCTGGGTCAAGTGCTGAGGCAGTTGTGGGAAACCGGCCTGAGCCCTGGGCGGTTTCAGTCGGGTTCCTGGGCCTTTTTCAGGGAGTAAACACACATGCGTATACTCTTCTTGAGTGAAGCCTCAATTTCTTACAGTCCTCCTGTGAGTCCCACTGGTTTTCAAACCCCACTAAGGGGATTCATCTTCCTGATTTTGAACCTAGAGGTGGGGTGCCCAATACATGGTTCAAACCTCTTACTCCCCAGGGAGGATCTTTGAGTCGCTGACATCCCCCTACTCTTCTGTGTTCCCTCCTTGGGGCACAGGTTCCAACCTGACTGCTTCTCCTCCCTTCCTCTGCAAATCTGTGTGATCTTTCTTTACAGTCTCTGGTTTTCTTTCAATGAGAATACTCCACATGTAGATGTTTTTTTGAGGTGTTCATTGGCAGAGGTGAACTTAGCCAGGTTGATCTCCTCCTGGCTCGGATATTTTAAACATTAAACTCGAAATAATCATCCTGAATATATACAATTATGTTTAGTGTTCAGTATGCCAGGTACAGTTTGAAGTATAGCTAGTTGAATCATCCCATCAGCCAGTGAGCTTCCCGTGTACTGAACGAGGAAAAGAAGGCAGAGAGTCGATAAATAACTTGCCCAGTTATCAGATATATCACATATCTGATCATTGCAAGAGCCAGTCTTTCTCTGAATTACAGAATAGCTCCAGAGTCAGAATGTATTATACTAATAAATTGTCCTTTGGAATATATTATTTTTCCTAATTGTAAAGGAACAAAATCTAATAGTAGAGAATTAGAAGAGACTCAAATCTCTGAACAGGACAGTGATTTTCCCAGAAAGTTATTATTTTTAATAAACATAGTAGATTTATTGAGTGGCGCTATCAATATGTAAAATATAGTACATTCACATATTAATTGTGAAGTTTTCTCTCATTTTTAGGAAGGTGTTGTAACTAATCCAGAGTGAGTGTTTTGATTTTTTGTTGGCTCTTTGTTTTAAATAATTCCAAGAAGTTTTTTCAGTAAAAATTTTAAGCCTATTTACTCTGCTTATATGGAATATTTTATAATTTTCAAAACCATTGAAAACTTGCTTGCCAACCTAAAGTCTATTAAGAGCCTACAGTCCTTTCTCAAACTTCATTTTGAAATATTTTAAAACCACAGAAAGGTGGGAAAAAATAGGTAAAATGAAACTTGATTTGCATCTTCTGTTTTAAAACCTCATTCATATATCTGCCAAAAAGAAGGATATTGTTTTAAATAACCATAGTTTCATCATCTGGAGAAGGCAGTGGCACCCCAGTCCAGTACTCTTGCCTGGGAAACCCCATGGACGGAGGAGCCTGGTAGGCTGCAGTCCATGGGGTCACTATGAGTCAGACACAACTGAGCGACTTCACTTTCACTTTTCACTGTCATGCACTGGAGAAGGAAATGGCAACCCGCTCCAGTATTCTTGCCTGGAGAATCCCAGGGACTGGTGGGCTGGGATCTATGGGGTCACACAGAGTCGGACACAACTGACATGATTTAGCAGCAGTTCCATCATCACATCTAGGAAAATTAATGTACTATAATATCATTTAATAAGCAGTTCATATTCAGATTTTCCTAATTATGCCTAAGATGTCTTAAGTAATTTTTTAAATTTACTTACCTATTTCATATAACATCTAGTCCAGATTAGCCCTTACATTGGTCATTATTTCATTATAGTCTTATTTAATATCAGTTCATCTAGAACCTCTTTTTGTTTCTTTGTTTTTCATGATTTTAACTTTTCAAAGAATCTGCCCAAGCCAGTTATCCTGTAGAATGTCCACCATTTTGATTTTGTCTTGATTAAATCCAGGCGATACCTTTTTTGACAAGAATACTGTGAGTGGCATGCCTTCTTACATCATGTCAGGTAGCATGTAATGTCAGATTGTCCTACTATTGTGTTGCTATATTTAGGCTTGGATCCTTTTCTGAATATTTTAATATATCCTGTTAGTCTGTGGGTCTATTCATGTGTCATCCCCACATTGCTTTAATTACAGAGGCTTTTTATAATATATATTGATAGTATTTTTTTTCAATCATTGCTCTCTCCCCCGACCCCCACCCCACTGCCAGATTTTTCTAGCTATTCTTGCATGTTCTTCTGTATTTTTATTTTATTTACTCATCTTGGCCTCACAGATCTGCGTGCAGGATCTTAGTTCCTGACCAAGGATCAAACCTGTGTCCCCTGCCGCGGAAGTGCAGAGCCCTATCCACTGGACCATCAGGGAATTCCCTATTCTGTATGAATTTTAGAATCAACTTGTCTAGTGCTAGAGTAAAAACTTTTTACTGAAATCACCTTAAATTCATGTGCTATGACATTGTCTTAGAACAAGGGATGTCTTTCCATTTGTTTAAGACTACATTTATGTATTTTAGAACTGCTTTAACATTTTCTTTGTACTGTTTCCTCTGGAGAAGGAAATGGCAACCCACTCCATTATTCTTGCCTGGAGAATGCCATGAATGGAGAAGCCTGGTGGGTTACAGTCCATGGGGTCTCAAAGAGTTGGACATGACTGAGCGACTTCACTTTCACTTTTTGGTATTTATTCTGGTGTTTTCTCTGTTATGATAATCTTGTAAATGGGATATTCTTTTTCATTGTATCTTCAATTGGTTGTTTGAATCGATAAAGAGTATTGATTTTGTATATTAAATTTTATATCGTGCTGACTTTCTGCTTTATTAGTTCTGTTACTGGCTCTGTTTTAGCATTGGTTCTTTTGGACTTTTTGGGTATGAATTGTATCATCTGAGTAACAGTTTTACTTCTTTTCCACTTCTTGAGAAGGGCCCACAGTTTTCATATGGACATCTTTATATTTAATTTGTCAAGAAAGATCTTTGACTTTTTAAACTGGTGTATTTTATTGGAATATAATAAATTGTATTTCATTTTCTCCTAGCCATGGATAATCAAAGCATAATTGTCCCTCTGCCCTATGTAGAGATTAATGGCAATTTCCATAATTCAGTTAGGATGATAGTCATAGAAGGGAGGGAGAGGTTCTCCTGTCCTCAGTGTGGTGTCTTGTGCTTGATGGGTTGCCCATAATCATTTGGTGATGATACATAAGATTGCTGGAAATACGCTCTGACTTTAGAATTTGACATTTATTCCTTCCTGCTTTGTTTTTGCAATAAAGCCAGTCATATTTTTCCTTACTTTCCTTTGATCATGGTCCTGACTTGAAGGTTGATAGAGTTTAAGGAAACTAAAGAATATATAATTCTGCTATTGTAATCAGTCAAGTACAAGTGGTATGAAATGTCATGTCCTGATTTTCCACAAAGTAAAATACCTCAAGCATCTCTAGAAGCATAAAATTTCTTTATTATCTTTCTAGGGTATATTAATGTCTGGAAAATCAGGAAACATTTTAAGTGATACTTTTCAGTTTTACAGTAGGTAAGGAAGTAGTTAATTAACCTTTTTAAAAAGAGTCCTAGAACATTAATTCAAACATTCTGATGACTAACGTACACAGTTAACACTGCATTGTAGAATTTTAAGCCAGTGGCATAGCTTAATTCATTCAGTTAACGTTTGAGTTAACTCTTGAGGACCTTCTGTGTTTCAAGCGGTTGGACCTGGCCCAATGGATAGAAAAATGAATTAAATCAGATCCTGACCACAGGGTCTAGACAAACACTCAAATGGATCTGGAGGGTGTGTGACATAAATACCTGGGTTTTAGCAGTTGTACTGCTGCTCCTTATTTTTGTACCCCATCTTCAGATTTGCTCTCTGAAAGCAGCTGTCTCTTCTCTTTAAAATGAGGTTATCTCTGTTGTTTATTAGTTAACTTTGTTAAAATTCTTAATAGTTGTCAAGTTTTGTTTTTTACTTTAAGGGATTCTCTAATTTTCCCATTGTTATCAGGGCACTATTAGTTGACTTCCCTGGTGACTCAGATGGTAAAGAATTTGCCTGCAAGGCAGGAGACCTTGATTCAACCCCTGGGTTGAGAAGATCCTCTGGATGAGGAAATGGCTACCCACTCTAGTATTTGGCTCCCCACTCCAGTATTCTTGCCTGAAGAATTCCACGGACAGACGAGCCTGGAAGGCTACAGCCCATGGGCTCGCAAAGAGTTGCTCAGATAACTAAGCGACTTTTACCTTCACCATTTGTGTAGGGTTATTTGTTGCTTCCCTGGTAGCTCAGCTAGTGAAGAATCCTTCTGCAATGCAGGAGACCCCAGTTCGATTCCTGGGTCAGGAGAAGGTAAAGGCTACCCATTCCAGTAATCTGGCCTGGAGAATTCCATGGACTGTCTAGTCCATGGGGTTGCAAAGAGTCGGACATGACTGAGCGACTTAGACTTTCAGTTCAGTTCAGTCACTCAGTGATGTCCAACTCTTTGTGACCCCGTGGACTGCAGCACGCCAAGCCTCTCTGTCCATCACCAACTCCCAGAGCTTACTCAAACTCATGTCCATTGAGTCGGTGATGCCATCCAACCATCTCATCCTCTGTCATCCCCTTCTCCTCCCGCCTTCAATCTTTCCCAACACCAGGGTCTTTTCAAATGAGTCAATTCTTTGCATCAGGTGGCCAAAGAATTAGATTAGCATTTTAGCTTCAACATCAGTCCTTCCAGGGAATATTCAGTACTGACTTCCTTTAGGATGGACTGGTTGGATCTCCTTGCAGTCCAAGGGACTCTCAAGAGTCTTCTCCAACACCACAGTTCAAAAGCATCAGTTCTTCAGCCCTCAGCTTTCTTTATAGTCCAACTCTCACATCCATACATGACTACTGGAAAACCCATGGCCTTGACTAGCAAACCTTTCTTGGCAAAATTAAGTCTCTGCTTTTTGATATGCTGTCTAGGCTGGTCATAACGTTTCGTCCAAGGAGCAAACGTCTTTTAATTTCATGGCTGCATTCACCATCTGCAGTGATTCTGGAGCCCCCCCCCACAAAATAAAGTCAGCCCCTGTTTCCACTGTTTCCCCATCTATATGCCATGAAGTGATGGGACCAGATGCTATGATCTAAGTTACTGAAACTCCTTACCAGAGTTAGTTTTCTCTGCAGGCTCATGACTGTGGTCCCAAATGTGCTGCCAGATGTCTGAGCTATAGCATAACCGTGAAAGGGAACCTGTGCCACTGTTGCTGCTCCACTGAAGCGCAGGAGTAAGCGTCTCCTCTCAAGTCTCATCAGTGGCAGATTCAGCCATCTCCCCGTAATTGGCCCTGGAAGCAGATTCCTCCAGGTGGATGGAGCCCTTGGTACATTTGGCTCCCTTTGAGGACCATTGTGGTCCATAGCATCTGCCAGACCCTAGGTGCACTACCAACATTAAACTGACAAAATAGCCAGTTACCCAGAGTAAAAGGGGGCAACAGAGGATGAGATGGTTCAATGGCATCACGAACTCAATGGACATGAATTTGAGCAATCTCCAGAAAATAGTGAAGGATAGGGAAGCCTGGGGTGCTGCAGTCCGTGGGGTCACAAATAGTCAGGCACAACTTAATGACAGAACAACAACAAAGGATTTGTAGCTTCTGCTGGCTGAAAGACCTCAGTGAACTCTGGAAATCCCATTTTCTGCCCACATCTTGAGAAGAGGCCTGTTTTCTGTGCACAGGTCTTTGCTCAGCACCAAAGAGGATACAGTCCTCCCATCCCACCCCGCTGCCTGATCCATAGGCTGTGAGATCCCAGAAAATAAACTTCATCCTCTGAGATATATCCAGGTTGTGCCATTCCTTGTGCCTTAGTCTTTAGTAGGCCTCTGGAAAGGAACTAAACATGATTTCAGATTTTAAAAGCATTAAGCAAAGTGAAAAAGAAGATGCTCACCTAGAAGATTAAGTGGAACTATTTTCAAAAGATAAAAATTAAGAAGGTAAAAATAAATGAGGTGAAGAATAAAATAAAATTTCCCAGAGCAGAGGAATAAGATTCTGCAGATTAAAGGGCTTATCAAGTCCCCAAAGAGATTAATTATAACAAAGACATGCTTAGACACACCCTAGTGAAAGTAGTTAGTCCTTTTCTTCAGGCCTTCAGCTGGTTTGATGAAGCCCAGTCACATTGTGGAGGGCAATCTACATTATTCAAGGTCTGCTAATTTAAATCTTGATTCCATCCAAGAAATACTTTCACAGAAACATCTGGAATGTATGACCAGATAAAAGTGAAATAGAATATAAATACAGATATTTTAGGTAAAATTTACTTAAAATAGCAAACTATTTGGGATTGTTTTTCCTTAAGCTCATTCCTTTCTGTATATTCTCTGTTGAAAGCTTGAACAAATATGTATGATTTATTTCCAAATGATATAATTTTTGTAGGCAATCTAAATTGAAAACTAAGCTTATGTCTATAGATAATCCATTTTAAAATTCTACTTTTCAACACATTCTTATCCTGAAGTTGAAAATGTAAAATATGCATTTTTTTCTTTGTACTTTCATAAGCTAAAGAGGTAGATTTTAGGGGATTTTAGTTTTTTTTATTTTTTCCATCACTTTGAAATTACTTTCTAATTAGTTTAAAATCAGTAATCGGCCAAGGCCAGTTTTATGGCAGTCAGATTATAGTAGTGAGAAAACATATGTAAGATGTTGCTAATTCCTGAACCCTGTGGTATGACCACTCTCATTTAAAAGCCAGAGTGTCGTGCCAGACTGTTCTTAGTGGTTGCAGCTAGAGAGGATTGTGAGAATGTGGGGGCTGGAGAGATGAGGATTTCACCATTAGTTCTGTATACTTCAGTGTCATTAAAGTCTACAGTAAGAGTCAGCATTATTTGAATATTTTCAAATATGTTTTACTTGGGTTTTTTAATTGTTTATTCAAGGCCAGTGTTATCTATAAATAAAAATGTCTTTCCATCAAAATTACTTTAAAGACACAGTTATTAATACATTTAAGACAGAGCTGTTAATTTGCTATCTACTATTTCTTCAAAGAAGGACACCTGATTTACTAGACTCTTAAGGTCAGAAATCATAATTTATCCTTTATAATCTTATCTTTTTTATTTTTTATATGGTTTTTAAAAAATTGGTACATAATTACTTTACAATGTCATGTTAGTTTCTGCTGTACAACATCTTGAATCAGCTATATGTGTACATATATCCCCTCGCTCCCACCCTCCCATTCTACCCCTCTAGGTCATCACAGAGCACTGAGCTGAGCTCCCTGTTATAATTTATCTTTTATCACTGAGTTCCAAATAGCCACTTAAAACTGTAATAAGTATTAGTTGAGTGAATAAAGAGAGTATAATAGTTTATACTTCACTGGCTAACAGTGGATATTAAGAATATTTTTAAATGAAACAAATTATTTTTTAAACCATGTTTAAATCACTTTGTTCATTTTGAACATACTCTTGCAAAAGTGATCAAAAGCTATTTCTTTGTGTTCATCTCACTTATTTATTGTCCTTTAAGAAAAATGAGTTAAAGGCCTACAGATGAGAATACGTAGTGCTTTGTTTCAGCTAGGAATTGTGCTATTTGCTATTGACAGTACTTTGCAATTCTCACTTCTAACCTGCTCTGCATGACAGCTTTTAGCGTTATTTAAACAAACTATTAAACTCCTCTCATGTTGGTTTGCTGACTGACAGAGATTGAAAAGTAAATGCGAGCCACACCTGTGTTCATTTTAAACTTGACCTTGACTTTGAACCAGTATCTTTACAGATGAGATGCAGTATGTTACATCCTTAGAAGATGTTTATTACAAAGGAAGGTAGTAGAGGACAGTGGGAACAAAAAGATAAATCTATGCACGATAAAATGATTTTTCTCAAGGTCAGCAGTCTATATTGTCATTTTAAAGGAGAGAATGAAGGGAACTTTTTTTCTTCAAGTACTTCTGTGGTGATTGAATAAATAGCTGACTATCATAGTAGGAAGTCAGATGATCAAAGGGAAATTTGATTAGATTTATTTATTCTTTTTGAGAAAATAAGAAAGTGATTCTTTTCATAGACTTTTCATATTTCTCTATGAAAACTTGATGACCTCAAGACAAAAGCAAAACTTTGATCTAAGAAACGCAGCAGAGGAAGATAATGGTATAATTTTTGAGCTGAGAACCGTAAGGACACATCTTGTGCTATTGCTGTATGACAGCTGAATGGGGAAATTGGCTTTGCTCTCCTTAAGTCAGGTCTCTTAGTTAACTAAACTCTCCAACTGTTTCTGACCAGAGAATTCATGATGCCACTTTAAAGGATTCTGCCATCCAAATGAGGTTTTTCCCTTGTAAGCTGTAGAAGTTATGTCTTGCTGACATAAATGTTTTTAAAATAAAATGTTTAGGTATAATAAGCAAATATTCACAATCTTTTCATTTCACAGGGATTATGAGCATAGAAAGAAAGCCTTGTAACCACCATGCAGATACAGCACCAACGGTAAGGCAGTCTATTTCTACATTGCTAAAACTGTTAAGAAGGCACGAAATGATACTGGTTATAGTGACATAAATTGTCATTGTAGAAAACTCTTGTAACCTACCTTTTGCCAAGAGTTCTATCTCTTTAAAAATTAACCTTAATGAAGAAAAATCACCAATTTTTGCTAAGATACAGGAAAGTAAAATGCAGTATCAATTTTATAAGTATTTATTTATATTAGTGTTATGAATAGAATGGTTTTTAATTTAAGAAACTTTATACTTTTGATAAAGTACTTAACATCTTTATGCAAATTGATTTATACCCTTGTGAAAATGAGCGTTATTTTGTGCACTAGCATCATGATTTTTAGAGTGAATGTTTTGTAATAGTGAAAGTAGGCCATTATGCTTCATTTCTCCTGTAGATTACTATGCTTTATTACTATAGAAGTGAAATCTAATCTTTTACCCCTCTTCTATTATGACCAGACAACAAAAGACGTTTGATAATTATGGTGTCTATTTACTATATTAAAAAGAATTATAGAAGATAGTATTGAAGAAAGACAATTAAATTTCCCTTTTAATCTCTGTACATAGTATTTGTATGTATGTATGAAATGTACTTCAGTTGCTGGTTCCCACTTCAAAGATTTATATAAAATAGAGTGTATCTCTTACTAAACATATGATTGTTTCTTATCCTTTCGATATAATAAATCTTTCAAGCACTCCATACAATTCAGCATTTCCTATTGTGAGGAAAACTTTACTAAAATACCATTTTTAAGAAAATAAAGTATTAAGCTGGATATGAATTTTATTGATAATCAATATTTTTCTCACAGACAAATTGATTCCATTGTCTGTTTGTAATAAATCCATATAATTGATTCAGCATGTTTGGTAACTTAATGTGTGGAACTTCAGAAAAGACTGGTGTTTGAGGAATTAATCATCAGCATAATCATGAAAAGTACATGAGCATAGTGTGTTCCACTTATCCTTTAGTGAGTATGCTCAAAACAGTAGCCATTATATTATGTAAATTTTATTCATTAATATTAAAAATAGAAGGCTGTAGCAGCAAAGTACTCAAAACCCCCTTCTTCAGTAGGAGCAAGGAAATGGGTTGAGAAGCGCTCACAGTAGGGAAAAAACGATGGCGGCAGCAAGAACCAGGGTCACCAGATCATTGTATCGAATAATGCTACTTCTGCCCTTTGCATTTAAAATATTGGGAATATGAAAATGGTGTTTTAGCCATATTTCTAGATTCATCATCAGTCTGGGATGAGAGGTGCCGATGCCACAGCTGATTCTACCAAACTGAAGAACATTTAGTAAAACTAGACCCAGAGTATACTGGGCTGTATGGGATGAACAATGAGGAATGGACATTGCGAAAGCAGCCAGCACCTTCGGTGATGCTGGCATACTTAGGACATGGTCTGTTGTTTGAACTGAAAGATTAAAATGGGTCATGGATTAAAAAAAAAAAAAAAAGGAAGGCTAGCAATTATAGAAAATTATTATTTTAAGCTGTTTGAATAATCTACTCATTTGGTTATATACTTTTGAAATTTATTTTATTCCTGTAGGTTGTTCTGCAGCACCGTGTTTACATTTCTGGGTGTTTTGTACATTTTGAAACTCAGAAAAGTGCAACCTGGAAGGTGTTTTTGTCTCACTCTGTAGGCTGATGGCAGATTCCCATGTTAATTAAATGATAATAGAACCAAATATTCACGAAATCCTGAGACATAATGATAGTACCGTTTGCAGAAACCCCCTAATCTCAAAATGACACTAGTGAATTAGGAACAAAATTGAATGCATGATGGTTTAGATATTGTGGATCTTTGGTTATGTTCGCCCAGTTGGATTATTAAATGGTGGCTCCTAATATATTAATAACATATATTCTGTGTAGTCAATAAGTTTAAAAATATTTTGTTTATACGGACACTCTCCAAACACTCATTAATTCTCCAGGTTCAATTTGAGCCAGTCTTCCTTTCTTACATCTCTTTCTGAGCTCTTCTCCTTCTTTCTCTCTTCGGCAAATTAAGCTTTCTCCTCTTGCCCACAGTTCCGCAGCTTGCTGCCTTACCAAAGTTACCCTTGGCCCATTCTCCATAACTGCTAAACAGAATCACAACTCTGTTCATTACCCAGTCTCTTCTGGGCCCCAGGGTAGGTAAAGTCTAATTTTCATAGAAATATAATTTTACCTAATTTCCATCCTTTGTATCAGTGTGCCCTTATTTTCCCTAAAGAATTTAAGAGAAGAAAATATTTAGAGATAAAAGAAATAAGAAAAAAGTCTATCTGAAAATTTAACAAAATATGATACATATAAGTTCAAACTTTTCAGCCAGTAGTGGCTGAAAAGGAGAGATACTCCTTGTGCCTGGGGAAAAAAGTAAAGGGGGAGTGGGCTAGGATTTCAGAATGACTGAGGCCCTGAATGACCCTTGGTCTCATACCTAGCCACCAGTTTCTAGCCAACCTCTCTACATTTTCTCTTCATCCAAGTACTACCATGAAATGGCTGGGGTCTAAGAGGGTGCTCGATGCTAGGTATGACTATTCAGCAGGGGAAGGAAATAAGACTTTCTTAGGCCTCCATGAAGGAGAAAAATGTGTTTCTTAATGTTTCAAGTTGGAATGAACCTTTCTGTAGATACATGGTTACAGAGAACCTGTAACCAGGTTGATCCTGTAGGCTTATAGTGGGATGCACCTATATTAAGTGAATATAGGTTAGCCTAAGAATAAAACCCCTTTTGTCCCTTGGTTCTGTATTCTTTCTCACTCAATTTACTCATTTCCTTTTTCCACTTATTACATGAATTTTAATTTACTTAGATTTTTTTTTTCTTTTTAACACACGTAATACCGTATCTGTGTTTGGAGGTATCTTTGATACAAAGTAAAACAGAATGTCCCCTAAGTGGCATGACCTTGTCCACCAAGAAGAATCAAACCTCTCTTCTTCACTGACTATAATCACTCTTTTTTTTTTTTCTTTTACATTCAGAGTTCTTCATTTTTTTTCATATCCAGGAGTATATTTTCAAGTTATTTTTTTTTCCAGAAATATAAATTGAAAGTTATATTACCTCAATCTGCATATTTTAAAATATCTCTCATTTGTCTTTGCACAAGACAGCTTGCCAGGGGTTTTAGTCCTTTTCCCTTCAAAACACTTGGAAACTGATCATCTTAAGATGCCTTCTGTCATTTAATAGCTTGGGAGAGACAGTAAATATCAGTATGATAGTTATCCCTTTGTATAGGTAGTCTGTTTTGCCTATTCACATACTACAGATTTTCTTGTATTTTCTTTATACCGAATATCTTAGCTCAGATTTGATGCATAAACATGTGGCTTTCTTTTCACTGATTTTTGGCCTGAATGGTATTCACTCAGGTATGTTACTATTATAGGAAAAGCAAATAAGACGTGATACAATCATAATATTAAGATCATTGTTGTTGTTTAGTCTCCAGGTCATGTCTATCTCTTTTGCAACCCCGTGGACTGGAGCCCTGCCAGAGTCCTCTGTTCATGGGCTTTCTAAGGCAAGAATACTGGAGTGGGTTACCACTCCCTTCTCTAGATCGTCCCGATCCCAGCTCAAACCCGAGCCTCCTGCATTGGCAGGCAGATTCTTTACTACCGAGCCACCTGGGAAACCCTAATATTAGTTTATATGAAAATAATTAGATCATGCCACTTTAAGACCTAGTTGCTGCACCTGCTTATAGCCTATAGCAAGTTAAGGATAATATCAAACTCAGATTAATCAGAGGTCATTGTCCGAACTCTGAAAGGCAGGTGTAAAAGTTAGTTAATAGTTAAATCAGCATAGGCTTGAGTCCCTATGTTACTTTAAAGTCCCATAGTTACTTTAAATAAAGGACTTATTTGCAAACCAAAGAGAAATAGCAACTAGCATAAGGAAGTCTTCCACCCACATGTTTGGTCTTTTCTTATTGTAAGTTATTACACGAGAAACATGGTTAAAACCTACCTGCCCTTTAATGTACAGTCATATGCACAGCAGTTCCCATAGCTTTTCCTATTTTCTGACGGAATTAAAACATGGTAAACCATGTTGAACATAAAGAATTTTTAGTGATTTGAGGAAAACTGTTTTTGAATCTCTTCCAGTGAAAACAGGTAAGATAAAATTCAAATAACATCAATATGGCCTATTGTAGTCAGTCATTTTTGTAAAGTTTCTACTGAGAAGTGAAAGTGTTAGTCTAGTCACTCTGTGGTGTCCAGCTCTTTGCAACCCCATGGACTGTAGCCCACCAGCCTTCTCTGTCCATGAGATTCTTCAGGCAAGAATACTGGAGGATCTTCTCCAGGTGATCTTCTCTACCTAGGGATCAAGCCCAGGTCTCATGCATTGCAGGCAGATTCTTTACTGTCTGAGCCACCAGGGAATCCCAAAACTTGTGTTCATACATTCCAAACATGTAATGCTAATACTATTTCTTATTTTTAATTTTATTCAGTGCTCTCACAACTTCCATTAATGAGAACCACTTTTCTTTTAACAGAGGGATTTTTTGCCCATTTACAAATTACAGCTTATGTTTTTGTAGAAGTCTGCACATCTACCACTAGTTGAAACAAACTCCAGGCTGTCTCATAAGAATTATACCAGTTATAGAACACTTTTTCCATATGTCTAAGTGTTGCATAAATTATTAAGAATTAAAATATCCTAGCTTGATAGGAAATTTAAATGTTGATTCANACGAGTTGAAACAAACTCCAGTCTGTCTCATAAGAATTATACCAGTTATAGAACACTTTTGCCATATGTCTAAATGTTGCATAAATTATTAAGAATTAAAATATCCTAGCTTGATTGGAAATTTAAATGTTGATTCGTTGTTATTCATTGTTGTAAGACCAATTTAACAAGCTATTCATTTATTCCGCAGTTAAACTCCCTCTAGATTTTCTAAGAGTTTGATTGATAAACTTTCATTACATGATTTTTCATCAGTGGTTAACTTTACTGTGTTTTAGAGTATTTTCCTATTCTGAAAATATATCTGGGATATTTGCAGTGTTGCTTGCCCTTAACAGTACACTTGTTAATAAATATACATACAAATTAAACTTTTTTCTGAGCCTCTTTTGGATTATATGATTATGGTTTGTATGATATTAATTCTACAACATTTTGAGTTGTTTTTGTTGTTAGATTATTATCATTGTTTATCTCACTCTGGGTTCACAAGATTGCTACATATTGCATTATCACATATTAGCTTAACATACTTTATACATGTTTACATAAAATATGTCTTTCACATTTTAACATACTGTCAGAGGCAGCTTGTTTATAGATAAATACATGAGTTCAAGTGAAATGTCTTTGATCCAAAGAAGCACTTTATTTTCTCTAATCTATAGAATTTTCCAGGAATTCATAGTATGTAAACTACGGTGAATGTGCCCCTATAAAACTCATAAAATACAGCCTATGGCCAATCTCTTCCTGAAGGTAATTGCAGGGTGGAGAGGGAACTGATAAACTGTAAGCTTTTATAACTTAAGTCATAAAAGAATCTGTTTTCACTTATCAATAAAGTAGCAATTCAGAGAAATTCTATTTAAATTCAAGTGTAAGTCCAAAATAGGTTTCTTTAAAGACCACTTGTGAGTTGTCTATAACATTTTTCTTAAGTATTTGCATGTTTTTCTCCAGACATTGTAAATTATGAAGCTTATGTTGATTTTTCCCATTAGCATACTCTACTGACATCTGTTTTTATCAGATTTTTCCCAAAATCTCTTTTGACTTTGCTAAATTCCTCTACCTGACAAAGTTTTAAAATTCTAAAAGTGTCATATTCTTGGAGAACTGTCACACAACAGTGGCATAATAGGAATTTATTTCCTATACTATCAACAAACATTAGGTATACAGTACCCATAGAACAATATAATACCAAGTGCTGGGTAGCTGTGAGAGTTGTACGGGGGAAAGTAGCAATATAGAAAAGTATAAACATGTTTTGTGTCTCTGAGTAACTCTTGGTCTAATTTGAAAGTGAAGTGAGATCAAAGTGTTACTTGCTCAGCTGTGTCCAACTCTGCAATTCCATGGACTGTATAGCCCACCAGGCTCCTCTGTCCATGGAATTCTCCAGGCAAGAATACTGGAATCTTCCCAACCCAGGGATTGAACTCGAGCCTCCTGCACTGCAGGTGAATTCTTTACTGTCTGAGCAACCAGGAAGGCCTGTAAGCAGTTAAACCTCAACACATGAATTGAATTTAAGTTCAGAGCAATGAATACAGATATCATGTCACCAAGGCAACTTGTACTTAAGTATAGGAATATGGGATGGGATTTGAGTGCCATAGAAATTCCCAGAGCTTGAGTGGTTTGGGAAGGCTATTTAGAGTAGGAAGGTGCTTAACTGAATCATAAAGGAAATATGGGATTTTTAAAAGGAGTAGGATATTCTAGACTGGAGTAACAGTGTGACTGAAGATAGTAGGAGAAGGAAAGTACGGTTTATAGATGGAAACAGTTGGCATGAAGCAGAGCTTTTCAGAACTCTTCTTAATCAGAGATAGATTAAGAAAAGCTAATTGGGGCATGATGTATCAAGATCATTGGATGTTAGACAAAGAATTGAGACTTATCAGTATAAGCAACAGTAAGGCATTTGAGCATGAGAATAATATGACCAAGGGGTGATGTTTTTTTAAAAAATTAAAAGCACACATGAAATTGTAGGTGGTGGAGACCAGAAGAAAGTAGGTGCTCTGTGAAGCTATTATAATCCACTTTCCAAGGTGTTAAGGATCTGAATAAGGAAGCAACAGTGGAAATGGAAATAGAAGTATGCTTATGAGAAATATTTGGAAACTAGAGTCAGTGATGGAAATTCAAAAGGAAAGAGGTAACATAGGAGACAGACATAGGTTACTGAGAGAATGATGGCTGTTAAAAGATTTTTTTTTAAATAGGGATACAGGATGATGTTTAGAGAAGAATAGATTCTGTATTAGATGTGTTAAATTGCACATAACCATAGGCCATGTGGCACCCCACTCCAGTGCTCTTGCCTGGAAAATCCCACGGACAGAGGAGCCTGATGGGCTGCAGTCCATGGGGTCTCTAAGAGTCGGACACGGCTGAGCGACTTCACTTTCACTTTTTACTTTCATGCATTGGAGAAGGCAATGGCAACCCACTCCAGTGTTCTTGCTTGGAGAATCCCAGGGATGGGCGAGCCTGGTGGGCTGCCGTCTATGGGGTTGCACAGAGTCGGACATGACTGAAGCGACTTAGCAGCAGCAGCAGCAGCAGCAGCAGCATAGGCCATGTACAAGTAGAAATGTTCAGTAGAGAACTGAGAATATAGGCTTGGACCTTAGAAAAAAGGATGAGTTTGAAGATCTGCATTTGTTCTGCTTGAGAGAGCCACACTGCACAGCCCTGGGCTCCAGAAGGCAGGTCCAATGGTCAGAGGGCCCAGGCCTCAGTTGTGGGAATCCCATGCATCATCATGGATAGGGAGCAAGCAGACTCTTCACAACAGGTGTCCAAAGGCCTCGTCCTGGAAGGAGGCAGATATCCAGTTTTTAGGAAAAGTTCGGTCAGAAACCAGACTCTTTCTACTCATCTCCCAAGTTGTTCTCCACAGAGTTATTTATCTATCCAAGGCATTGGTGCTGTGGTTTAGTTGAGAAATTGTGTCCAACTCTTTGTAACCCCATGGACTATAGTCTGCCAGGCCCCCCGGTCCATGGGATTGTCCAGGCAAGAATATTGGAATGAGTTGCCATTTCCTTCTCCAGGGGTTCTTCCCAACCCAGGGATCGAACCCACATCTCCTGCATTGGCAGGCGGATTCTTTACCACTGAGCCATCAGAGAAGTCCATATCCAAGGCATAAATATGATCATATGTTAAAGGTCTTAGGGTGCACCCCATCTCCTACCAGTTGAAGGCCAAGCTATGTAGCATGTGATTTGAAGCCTTTTGCTACCTTTTTAGACTTACTTCCAGCTTTTTCCTCATGCTCACGCTGACTGCTCTGAGCTACTTTTAGTTCCCTAAACATGTCCAGGTCTCTCGCAGTGAGGAGTAATTTTAGAAGAAGGCTTAGAGAACACTGAGTCCAGACTAGATGTCCTGGCTTGAAGTCCTGCTTTGGCCACTTTTACTCCATGTGACTTCAGACAAGATTCTTTATCTCTTTATCTGCAAGTGAGGGTAATACCTACTTCAAGGATCGTTGTGAGGAATGAATGAGTTGAGACACATTCCACTCAATATGTTTCTGTATAACAGGTATTGAATATTATTTCTTCACAGGGGATGGCCAGATAATAAAAACAAGACCATGTCCCAAGCCTAAAGTCAAGAATCCAAGGGAGGACCCCAGAGTCCCAGCTAGAGCTGGGAAACCAAGAGCAAGGAAATCTGATAAATGTTGCCTCAAAGGCCTGCCTGTGTCTTGATCAACCTCCTTTCTTTTTCTCTTTTCATTTAAAAAAAATTTTATGTATGTATGTATGTATTGCATATTGTGGCTTTTTCCAGCAGTTAATGCAGAAATCCAGTTACACCAGGACACAAACATATAAACTAGGACTGTCTTGGGCAATCCTCAAAACAGATGTGAGCACCTTATCCATCCGTTCTGTAAGTCATAGCAGCCAGGGTGATCTTTCTAAAATGAGAGTCAGAATGGATTATCCTTCTCCTTTTAACACTCCTCAATAACTTCCACTTACATGTAGAATAAACCCCAGATCCTTTCCGGGGGCTTACAGGGCCTTGCATGATTTGGTCTCTGCCTGCCTCTTCAGCATCAACTTATGATATTCTCTGCTCTGAGTTTCTGGAACACAGCCAGCCTTACTCACACTCACCTATCAGCCTTGAACATTTGGCCTTTCTGCCAGGAATATACACACCCTTTGGCATAATGGGCTTTTTCTTTAGATCCCAGTAAATGTCAGGCGTTCAGAGGATGTTCCTTCAGCACTCTATCTGAAGTAGATATTCCCCACTTAGTCTTTTTTATTGCACTTTTTTTCCCCTTCTTAATGCTTATCTCACTTTGTAATTTTTTGTTCAGTTATTTTCATGTTTATCTTTTTGTCTTCCTCCGTCAAATGGATGTAAATTTCCTGAAAGTAGGGGCCATGTCTGTTTTCATCACCATTTCTTATAGATTGTCAGCATATACAGTTTAAATGAGTAAAGGCTGAAACTATAGAAATAAGTGCAAAGAGCTAGACTAGACCTCAGGGATGTCCTTATTCAGAAGGCTGGAAAAAGCCCCATGGAAGACAGATAGAGAAGAGAGACATAGAAAGTCAGGAATCGTGTAGCATCTTGGAAGCCAGGGGAGTCTAAACAGAGGGTGTTTTTGTGCTGTCATGGGTAATCAGAAATGTTTGAGAGATTGGGAGCAGAATGGAAGCATGATAAACTGGAAGCAGTTTGGGAAACCTGTCTTGAGAGGAGGATGGAAAATGCAATAGCAGTTAACATAGCCTTGTGTGTATATTGTTGATTTACACAAAAGAAAGTAATGTTGTGTCAAAGGGCTGCCATGAAAGGAACCTATATAGAACAATTTAGTAAATGTTTCTTTTTCCACATTCTTCAAAAGCGAAAAGTTAAGATTTTGTATATATGCAACATTATTACTTTCAAAACATTTCTCAGAGGAAAGGAAAAATCCAGGAACCTCAATGGAGAGAAAGAGGCAGACTGTATTTTGGCATTTGACAAGGGAGTAGTGTGAGGGCAGTTGTAGCAAGACTCCTTTGTTGTGTTGTTCAGTCACTAAGTCGAGTCCAACCCCATGGGCTGCAGCACACCAGACTGCCCTGTCCTTCACTGTCTTCTGGAGTTTGCTTAAACTCATGTCCATTGAGTTGGCTGATGCCTTACTAAGTACTTAAAACTTTTCTAGTTGGTAAAATGAGGATATTTGAAGAAGCTGATCTTTTAGGTATACTTCTGGGTCTTTTTTATCTGCTGTGTTCCAAGAAAACATATTAAAGAAGAAAAACTAAGCAAATTTCTGATAGTCATCACTTGAATAATCACTGATCATTTCTCTCATTCTTTCTGTTCTCAGGACTCAGAATTCACCCATTTACTATATATCTATAATATATACATAGAACTCAGTTGTGTCCACTGAATCGACTGACAAATGCGCATCACCACCACTGCTAACTAGAAATTTCATGCTGCTTAATTAATGGACATGGGTTAGTTGTCTTTAGTAGATCAAAAACCTAAGTCCTTTCACTACCAACCAAATTTCTCCACTTTCATAAGCCCAGTACTTGGTGAAATGATGCCAAGCAGTAGGATATGGTATTCAGATAACTCTTTAACTCAGCAGGGGTTGGAAAGTATGTGCAGTACAGCAGGGAGAAGAGGGACACTGGTCCTGCTGCCTGGGGCTCTGTTGAAAGAGCACCCAGTAATCTATTTTGCCCTTTTCAGTCACTGACTATCTTTCCCATACAAATAAAAACACATTCAGTTATATAAACTGGTAGAATTTGAGGAACCGCCTCATCAAAACTATAAATCAAGAATAATTCAAAAGTATGCAAATCTCCAAAACAGTACATACAAAGCATTAAAAAAAAAAAAAAAACTAAGATGAAAATCTTTCCATTTTAGATTCTAGCTGAAGTACTTTCTTAGTTTAGCTAGTGAGATGTCTAGAAGTGTGAACACATGGTTCCCTTGAGACCTGACTCCAGAGGAATTATTTTGGTCATATTTTTTCCCCCCTGAAAACAGCAAAAAGAGCAAGTGCTGGAAAGGAGTCTGTTCCCTCGGGAACTTAAACTGGGAAGACAGGAGCCAGAAGGCAGGAGCTCTATTAAATGCCATAAGGGGAGGTGGCGATATGCCCCACTCAAAACATTTGCTACACCGTCTAACCTGTTTCTTTGGAGTAGTACTTACTGTCGCTTTGAGTGCAGTCTGTGTTTCTGTTAAACAAATTAGCCAATGTGCAGTTAGTAAATAGATGAACGATGTCAATAAGATTGCAGAAGACTTTTTCCTGCATGGTTTAAGTTCACAGCCATCAAAGGCAGGCTTTTCTCATAACCAAATGGAAAGACTGAGTAATTTTAGAAAAAAAGCTGAAATGCCTTTTGCTAATGGCTGATTTAGTAGCTTCAATAGCTGCTAGTACAAATGAAGAAGCTGCAAAAAACATTTCCCCTAATTTCAGAAAAATTGTTTGATTTGAGAGATAAAGAAATCTAAAACCTGATTGGGTTTTTAATTTTGGTTAACTGGTCTCTACTGAAAGTAAATTTTTTCATGGACCTGACTAAACAGTAATGCTGGGTGCAGATACCAGCAGAGGTTTAATACTATATTAGTGCTTTGATTAGAATTGTTAGTTTCTATCAGCACTCTAGTTATAAGTTCCAGAGATTTTAAGTAGTCTGCAACAACTGCATTTTTCATAAACCTCATTCTACAGAATGCAAGGCTTTATAGCAGAAAGGCCTCTAAAAATTATGGAATTTTGTCTCCCCTAGTAAATTGTGAACACCACTAAAAGAGAGGTTTCCCATGTTCTTGTTCAGCACTACAGTAAGAACTGTCAAATGCGTTATGTGGTATCACCAGCTATTATTTCTATTACTAGTGTTCATAATGATCCCAAACTTCCAAGATTGTTCACCGTAATTATACGTGTATCGACTACTTACTGTGTTGCCATTGTCTCTTTATATATACTTTTTTTTCATCTGTGTAATTCTTCAAAAAGTATTATTATCGCTCATTATTATCCGATTTTCATAAATTATGAAACTGAGGCACTGAAAAGATAAGTGTCTTCCCTGCTGCTGCTGCTGCTAAGTCGCTTCAGTCGTGTCCGACTCTGTGCGACCCCATAGATGGCAGCCCTAGGGTCACACAAATAGTAAATATAGAGCCAGGAAATTATTTTTCTTTTTAGTTAACATGTTACCTAAGAGCCTCTGGAGTCCTTCATATTTGCAAGAGACTGCACTATCTGCTAATAGTGCGATATTTTGATGAAAGCATTGCAGTGTTTCTAATATCTACACGGTTTTAGCCATTTAGCTTCAACATATGAGAAAGATGTATCAGTTCAGTTAAGTTCAGTTGCTCAGTCATGTCCGACTCTTTGCGACCCCATGAATCACAGCACACCAGATCTCCATGTCCATCACCAACTCCCAGAGTTCACTCAGATTCACGTCCATCGAGTCAGTGATGCCATCCAGCCATCTCATCCTCTGTCGTCCCCTTCTCCTCCTGTCCCCAATCCCTCCCAGCATCAGAGTCTTTTCCAATGAGTCAACTCTTCACATGAGGTGGCCAAAGTACTAGAGTTTCAGCTTTAGCATCATTCCTTCCAAAGAAATCCAGGGTTGATCTCCTTCAGAATGGACTGGTTGGATCTCCTTGCAGTCCAAGGGACTCTCAAGNGTGTGTGTGTGTGTGTGTGTGTGTGTGTGTGTGTGTGTCCCAACTTACAAGGACTGCTCAACATTTAGAGTCTCTTTCCAGCTTTGAGATATGACTTCCATCACATACGGTTTATTTGTATTTCTTTGTGAAGCTCTGATTTACCTGCTTCTCCCTGTGATAAGTCCAGATAACCTTCCATCACCAGTCTAAGTATTTATTTATTTATGTAATAGTCTTATTGAATTATAATATGCACACAGAAAAATACACAAGTCCCTAAGTTTAGAGCTTGATTAGTTTTTATAAGGTGAATGCACCTGTGTAGGCACCACACGGGTCAAGAATGAGAATATAAATCTTGAGAAGTGAATTCCCAGTCCTGTGTTTCTGACCCAGCTCAGAGCCCTTAAAGTCTGCAAATGTCTACGTCTTCATTGGAAAAGCGGGAAATATACAAATAGCTCACACAGCTCCATATCAAAAAAACAAACAACCCAAACAAAAAAAGGGCAGAAGATCTAACTAGACATTTTGCCAAAAAAGACATACAGATGGCCGAAAGGCACATGGAAAGATGCTCAATATCACTGACTATTGGGCTTCCCTGGTGACTCAGAAAGTAAAGAATCTGCCTGCAATGCAGGAGACCTGGGTTCGATTCCTGGGTCAGGAAGATCCTCTGAAGAAGAGAATGCCGATCCACTTCAGTATTCTTGCCTGGAGAATTCCATGAACAGAGGAGCCTGGCAAGGTACAGTCAGTCCATGGGGTCACAAAGAGTTGGACATGAGTGAGTGACTAACATGTATCACTAATTATTAGAGAAATGCAAATCAGAACTACAATGAGGTATCACCTCACACTGGTCAAAAAATCATCATCAAAAAACCTACAAGCAATAAATCCTGGAGAGTGTAGAGAAAAGGGAACCTTCTTACGTTGTTGGTGGGAACGTAAACTGGTATAACCATAATGGAGAACAATCTGGAGTTTCCTTTAAAAACTGAATAGAGAATGACCATATGATCCAGCAGTCCCACTCCTGAGCATATATCTAGGGAAAATGATACTTTGAAAAGATACATGCACCCCAGTGTTTACTGTAGCACTGTTTACAGTAACCAGGACAAAGCAACCTAATGTCCATCAGCAGAGGAATGAATAAAGAAGATGTGGAACTTATATACAATGGAATACTACTCACTCATTTAAAAAAAATACCATTTGCAGCAACATGAATGGACCTACAGGCTGTCGTACTGAGTGAAGTAAGTCAGAGAAAGATGGATATCATGTGACATCACTTTATATGTGGAATCTAAAAAATGGTGCAAGTGAACTTATGTATATAACAGAAATAGGGTCACAAGCATAGAAAACAAACTTATGGTTACCAGGGGGCAAAAGTGGGGATGGCCAAGTTAGGAAAGACTTATACACATTCCTATATATAAAATAGATAACTAATAAAGACCTACTGTATAGCACAGGGAACTCTACTCAATACTCTGTAATGATCTATATGGGCTCAGTTGTGTTCAACTTTTTTGTGACCTTTTTGGACTGTAGCCCACCAGGATCCTCAGACTATGGGATTTTCCAGGCAAGAATACTGGAGTGGGTTGTCATTTCCTCCTCCAGGGGATCTTCCCGACACAGGGGTTGATTCCATGGCTCCTGTGTCTCTTGCATTGCAGGCTGATTATTCCCCACTGAGCCATTGGGAAAGTCCAACCTATATGGGAAAAGCATCTAAAAAAGAGTATATATATGTATAACTGATTACTATACACCTGAAACTAAGACAACATTGAAAATCAACTGTATTCTGTCTGCATCTTGACTTGGCCTCCCAGAGTGAACCCTTAATGCTTACTACTAATTATTGCAGGATTTATGAATAATGAACTCATCTACTAAAAAGAGAAAAAGAAGGGTAAAGTGGGAAAAAAGAGAGAAAGCTCTGTCATACTTGCCTCCGGGGCTGTCACGAGCCTCAGGATCACAGATGTCAGAGCATTTTGTAATTTGTAAAGCATGCCTTCTGTCCATCTAGAAGGCATCACAGTGACAGTCACGGTGTGGTCCACCCCATTTGTTCAGCTGTGAAAAGGAATCACAGAGGGTGATTGGGCACACAGAGCAGTGCTGGTGGCCAAGCTGAGGTCAGAGGCTGTAGCTCTAAAGTCATTTTTTTCCTGCTCATCCTCCTTGTCTGTTTTTAACCTGACTCCCAACACTATAGTTTTCTCTTAGTCATTTTGAACTTCATATTAATGAGATCTAATAGTGTCCCATGTTCTAATAGACCGTTATTTATCTGTTCTGCCTTGACAGGTGTTTGAGTTGTTTCCATCTTGGGAACTAATGCAGATACTGTGGCTGTGAACATTCTTGACAGTGTTTTTGGTGAACATACACACACATTTCTGTTTGATACATACCTCGGAGTAAAATTGCTGGGTGTTAGAATAGTCTTCTCTTTACCTTTAGTAAACGCTGCCAAAGAGTTTTCCAAAGTTACAGAACTGAGAATCTCATCGGTTGATGAGAGTTTTCATTGCATCGCATCCTTGCTGACAGCTGGTAGTCTAAGAATCTCATCGGTTGATGAGAGCTTTCTTTGCATCGCATCCTTGCTGACAGCTGGTAGTCTCCAGCTCTTTCACTCTAGCCATTTTGGTGGATGTGAAGGGGTAGGTGGTTGGGTTTTTTGGTTTTTGTTTTGTTTTCATTTTTTAGCTGGTTGGTTTTAATTTGATTTTCTCTGATGACTAATGAAATCGAGCATCCTTTGTATTTTCTGTCCATCCTATATGTGTATAGATCCTTTCATGTAAAATGTTTACTCAAATCTTCTGCTCATTTTTCTGTTGGGCCTTTTTCTTGATTGATCAGTGGGAGTTTTTGGCTTTTGTTTTATGTATATTCTGGATACAAATCTTTGTTGGTTCTGTGCCTTACAAATCTTTCTCCCATTGCAAACATCTCTCACTTTCTTACAGTTGTTTTTGATAAACACAAGTTATTTATTTTAACATCTCCCACCCCAGCTCATTTTAATACTTAATATAGTTTTTAAATTCATCTGTTTCTTTCCCTTACATTTTATACTTTTTATGTTCTATTTAAGAAATCTTTGCCTGACCTCATTCTCCTTTTGCTTTGATGATTAGAAAAGTTAAGATTAAACTGTCTATAAATTGCATAATAAGCAGTTTACACCAGTCTTCCTCTCTCTCCTAAGGGGCAGTTAGGTCTCCTAATCCCAAACACTCCTACCCCATAAATTCACCTCCTGGGCCCGCCTTGTCTCATGAACACGTGTCCATACAATGATACCACCCTCTGGAAGAGCTCTCAGACTAAAGTGCACGAGATCACACATTTAATGAGATGCTGTCAGTCTTTATGGGACTAGCCAGTGCTGCGCTCCAGCCCTTCATCCTATTACTGCTCCACTGAGGGGCAGAAAGTGATGGGAATGTGGGGGCTTTTCTGAACCCAAATGTACAAAATTCCACTCAACTCATCAGCGTCTTTAAGGTCACAGAGCTGCTCCGACACAGTTGAAAAATGAGAAGGGGCTGTGGGCTGCTCTGAGCTCAAGCCCCGCGGCTCTGCCTTCCCTCCCTTTGGTCCTTTTTTTCTGTCCTTTCAACATCTAAACATTTTCTGACTTTGGACAGCACAGTTGCACTCTCCTCTGAGCAGATGTTCACAATTACTTGGAACAGCCGGCCTCTGTCTGAGCCCCCACACCCAGGCGAGCCCGCAAGGGGACCCTTAACCATCACCCTACCCGAGGTGTGCCTACAGATCTTGGGTCAGGTCCCGGAAAGGGACTTCTCCCACTCCCCGCAGACCTTGTCGCCCTGATTGGCTCTGACATCGTGGAGGTACTGCGTCTTTCAAGAGCCTTCAGTACATCTGTTCTCAATTTTCAGACCACAAGGCGAGGGTTTGGGTGCAAGGAGTTTATCTGGGAAGTGATCCCAGGATGCCCTTGAGTGGGCAGGAAAGTGAGGGGGGGCCTCAGGCAAGGTGCACTGATGTGTGGACCGCAGGCCACCCCTGGGACCCTCGGAGCCTCTCACCCAGGGGATGGGTGTCCTCTGTCCTTTGTGGTCGAGGTAGTTCCATGGCCACAGGATAGCTCCTAACACCTGGGAAGTCAGGGAGGCAGCAGGTCATGCAGACATTGTCCTGCAGAGGAGACCAAGGCAGACAGAGAGGACACTGGCCTAAGCCTGCTTCAGTTATTTTGATAAATTGTCTCCTTCTGAGCACTTTCTTGTGTCTGAGTTTCCCATTAATACAAATGGGAGTCTGTGCTTTTAAATGCCTGTTCCTGTTTCAGCAGAATTACTTTCATTATATATTCATGGATGGTAAGACATTTCTGTAGGTGCAATACTCTTAAGAAGTCACACGTGGCTCAGCTGAGCTAGAAAGCAGGTGACCTTGGGGAGGACTGAAGCTTGCTTCTTTAAGCCCCGGGCGGCCCTGAGCCTACATCACCTGCTGGCCTCTGTCTCCTGAGGTCACACAGCTGCTGCACCAGCCTCAGCTCCAGGGCCAGACGACCCTGAGGAGGCTTGGTTGCTGCAGTTCTTTTCCTGTGCACTCTGCGTGACGTGTGGGAGTCTGCCTTGTATTAATACCTTCCTGCATTGAATGTGTCTACTTGTTAAGAGCTTTCAGACTCCAGCCTGTGCCAGACACTTCCTAGGCCCTCAATAGCTAGTTTAGGAACTGCTGAGCTCAACCCCCATGAGACCCGCCCTCCTAGAAGTAAATGCACGGAATTTTGTGGAGCTAAATGATTTGGTTGAAATGAAGCATCTATTTTTTTGACATGCAGATTCATGACCCTTTCTCCTCCCCTCATGTTTTGTATCCCAAATCCAAACCCATCAGGGGGCCCCGCCTCTGATTCTGCTATGACCTGAGTGCAGAGTTCTCGGCAGTCACGTTCCTTCTCTTGTCAGCAGCATCTGATGTGCGCTGGACTGTGGTGCCTGGTGGAAGGAGATACGTCCTGCAAGACCAAACTGGACCCTCCCCTGGATGGCACAGAGTGTGGGGCAGACAAGGTAACCCCGCTTCCCACTGAGCCTAGCAGGCAGCCAGTCCCAAGTCCCCTGCACACTGACACCTCTTCTGAAAAGTGCACTCAGGAGCCCCTGACATGCCCCGGGCCACCCAGAAATGCCTTGGAGCCCACTTCAGGCATGGAGGGACACATTCACCTCTCTCCTTTTCCTCTTATAATCATTTACTCAATGTTTTTATTAAATTAAGTCCTTTTGTTACATGAGTGAATTTACTTAAAGTGTTTAAATCAGCAGACCGTAAATGGAAAAACAGGATTACTTGCCAGGCACAAATCACTGTCATAAGAAGATTTTAATGAGAATGGTGCTAGACGTGAAGTGCACCAGCCTTCACACCAATCTTCTTTAACAGGAGAGATTGAAGTGTTAGAGGTGGTCAGGGCCAGCCGCCACAGTCTGAGGCTTTCTCTTTAGTCTTACTGTAAGAACTGAAAGAGAGGCTGTGATCACGACTGTTTAATCACATCTTGTGCCCCAGGGGTTGTGCTGCACTGTGGGAAATTATTTTCGAGGATTGGCCTTCTCTTATCCTCAGAAAGAGCCATGGTTCTCTCACATGGCCCCAGCTGTGTCATCTCCCAGCATCCATCCCAAATCTGAGGTTCAAAACTACAGAGCTAGGAAATACTGCCTTCCAGAAAGAGGCTCACACTAAACAGTTTGCAGAAGGTGAAGTCCCTCGTGAGCCGGTGCATTCATCCTTTTCTTGTGGGAGTTTTGAGAACCTGCACTGGACACATCACGTCGTTTAGGGCAAGATCCCAACCCCAGAGCCTTAGAGGTGTCAGGTTGGATACAGAAGGAATGTTACCAAAGTTAGCAAATGTACATACCCCCAAATAGTCTGCTTTTGTGTAAATAATAAAAATTGGGGGCTTTGGGGGGCATGGCGTTTTCTCATGTGGAAGGGATCAGTTACCCGTGAGTGAGCAGCTCTGCCGCCCTGCTGTGTTTCAGTGGTGCCGCGCAGGGGAGTGTGTGAGCAAGACACCCATCCCGGAGCACGTGGACGGAGACTGGAGCCCCTGGGGCGCCTGGAGCATGTGCAGCCGCACGTGTGGGACGGGAGCCCGCTTCCGGCAGAGGAAATGTGACAACCCTCCGTAAGTCCCGCTCCAGCCTTCTCCCGGGCGCCTGAATCAGGATGTCCAAAGTGCAGCTCTCTCTGCCTTAGCAGAGGCTTGAGCTGAAGAAGAGTGAACTCGAACCAAAGGTCCCGGGTGCCGGGCCTTGTGTACTTCAAATGCATCTCAGCCCAACAGAGCTCTCTCTGTGACAGGGAGGCAGTGAGTCCTGTGGGGAGCTGGCTCATCTCCCTTGCGTGGGCTGTGGCAGAACCATTTCCCGAGACAGCTGGATGACAATCCCTCCTGGCCTGCTTCGAGGCTGCCCTTAGAGGAGGGTCATCCAGGGAAGCCGGCAGACCTTTGGGAAAACGGGGCTGACTTTCAAATTGGCTAAGAGCTGAACTGGGAGCAGCCTGGCTATTGAAAAGTCACAGAGCATTTGTGCATTTGTGGGTTCTGCTCTTGTGTATCCAGATATCTTTTACCTGTCCTGTTAGAGCTGACAGAAGATAACCTTTGGGGTTGGTTTTTTGTTTTTTGTTTTTTCATCTCATAGGCTTCCTTTTATTGACTATGATGACATTTTGTTCACCTATGATAACCCTGTTCACCTCTATACATTTGATCTGAAAAGCTCAGGGCTAGATCTTATCCTTAGTTGTAGCAATTCCTTTATCACAGGTTTGGCATATTTCTTCTCTTGAAATTTCCAACTTTTAATGTTTCTTTAAATAATCTGTTTTATATCTTGTGTGCCATTAACTACATCACATTAAGTTTAAAAGTGAGAAAGTTATAAATTATGACTAAAAGGAAATGGTTTATATCAACAGTTAAATCGCAGTAATGAGTGATTAGCACACCTTTCTTGTATTTAAAAATTCTGACACCCAAGGTATATCCCAGACCAATCAAATCACAAAGTCTGGAGGTGGGGCCAAGGAGTCAGATGTGTGAATCTCTCCAGGTGATTCCAATGTCCAGCCAAGGCTGAAAACCTCTGGATTAAAGGAAAACTTTCACTCACAGTTGAGGCAGTGCCGAAAACACTGTACTCTCTGGTAGCGCCGTAAGAATTAGCATTACATACCACGTCTCATTAAAACTTCTCCTTTCAGCACCTAGCAGAGTGCCTGATGCATGGTAGGTAGGTATTTAAACTTTTAGAAGTGAGTTCTTAATTAAAAGCATAGGTGGTATGTTATGATTTTCCAGAGAGGCAGAACCAATATCCATATATATATGATTTATTATCAGCTCACATGGTCCTGGAGGCTAAGAAATCCCTTGATCTGCCACCTGCAAGCTGGAGGCCCAGGTGTAATTCAGTATGAAGGCCAGAGAACCAGGGAGCACGTGTGTAAATATCACTCCAGGGGCGGGAGAAGATGAGAGTAGACACGCCAGCTCAAACAGTGAGGGCTTTTGTTCTCATGAGGCCCTCAGTTGGTTGGGAGATGCCCACCCCCACTGAGGAGGACTTCTGCTCTAGGAATCCACTGATCCAAAGGCACATCTCACCCAGAAACACACTCCCAGACACTCCCAGGAGTAGTCTGTGGCACCCCATGGCCAGTCAAGTTGTTATGTAAAATTAGCCATCATAGGTAGGTAGATGATTAGAAGATCTAGTTAGCTAAGTGGTGAGAAATTAATAGTGGTTTCTGTTTTTCCGTTGCTCCATGATGATGTTAAAATAGTTCCACCTCTGGCCCAGAAAAAGAGAGCTCTGGGTTTGAAATCACATTATGGAGATTTGGGCCTGGTTTGGTTGGTTATTGGTCCTGTGACCTCAAGGCAGATCCTTCTCTCTCTGCGTCTCAGCTTCCTACGTGAGAGGATGTAGAGTATAGTAGGTATAGTAGGTACAGTAGGAGGAGCTAGACTTCAGATCCCGGGGCCACTTTTTATAGCAACATGTGACTGTTACCTGCTTGTTTATCTAAAGATTGGACCAATCCGTGGGGATCCACCTGGAGTACATGGTCTACATTTAATTCGTGACCGCTCTTGATGTTAGCACCAAGAGAAGAACAGGGGCAAGACCACACACCCTGCCTCCTACTGTGCTGCTTCGAGGCTCAGAGAAGGAAAGGCTTTGTCAGCTGCAGAGCACAGTTTGCCAAGGCTGTGGCTGGTTGTCCCATGTTTCTGATTACAGTGGGGAGTGACCAGGAGGGCTGAGGCAAGAAGAGACTGTAATTGACTTTATAAGAGAGGGGATGTCTCTGGCTTGCTGTGGAGAATGAATCTGGGGAGGGAGAGCACAGGGGAAACAGGGAGGCTGATGCTGATGGTTTGAAAAGACCCTGGAACATTGCTGCTGGCCCCAAACCTGACCTGCTATTGNTTGGGACTATTTTAGAATTTTGCAAATCACACTCAAATGGTACGTGAAGATTTAGAGATCTGCTCCTTTGTAATCATATAGTGTAATAGTAAATCACAGGAAGAAATATAGTCAAATAATAGCAACAAACATTGAACCAACACATACATAGTGTGCTATTTCTCATATATCGTTGCTTGCCCAAAAAATTGCTTCACAAACTATCATCAATAAGTAAAAGTAAGACTGGAGGCAAGGGACATACCATTTGACCATTTTCCATTTGGTTAGGATAGAAAATATTAATTTTGAATATTAATTCAGGCATCTTGTTCTGTAAGTCAGAATAACCATTAACTGTAAGTCAGTCACCATTAACCTTACCACATTTTTTAAAACTTAATATCTGTTTTTCAAATGTGACTTAATTCATTATTTTTAAGAACAGTGGTGTTTTTTTCACTCTAAAACATACTTATTTCAATTATTCTTGTTTTTAAATTTTTATTTTGAACTTTGTTTTCATTTTTCTTACCAATTATTGTCTAAATGTTAAGACATGGCATTATTGTTTAGTTTCTTTTTTTGCTAATAGGTATTAAAATCACTTCAAATCTCATTAAGAATTATAATCGTCCCTCCAAAAAAAAAACTTCAAAATATTCAGCCTTTTGAGGTGAGGTATGAGGTGAAGTCGCTCAGTTGTGTCCGACTCTTTGCGACTAAAATTTAATATAAATTTCTTATTCTCTACTCCTCTCCTATGCAAGAAATACTCATTTCACTGTAAATTCCTAGGTATATTTTAATTTTTAATTATAGGAAATCTGGAATAAAAATATGCAAAAGTTGTTTTTAAGGTGCTTCATATGATCCTCTGGCCTGAGGCTATATTCTAAGAACCTAGCTGTGCTGAGACTCAGCAGATCTCTCTACACAACAATGAGTTTCAGATTTAAGGATTAAAAAGCAGCCTTTATGCTTCTGTTTTTTNCAAGAATAAGATGTTATTTCGAGCATGCGTGCTAAGTTGCTTTAGTCATTCCAACCATTTGTCACCCCGTGGACTGTAGCCCGCCAGGCTCCTCTGTCCGTGGGACTCTGCAGGCAAGAGTCCTGGAGTGGGCTGCCATGCCCTCCTCCAGATCTTCCCAGCCCAGGGACTGAACCTGCGTCGCTTCAGTCTCCTGCATTGGCAGGCAGATTCTTTACCACTAGCGCCACCTGGAAGCCCAAGATCTTATTCATGTTGATTAATTGTGTTAGGCACAACTTTCATGGGACCAGATTTTGTGTTTTGTGAAGATGATGTTGGCTAAGGTGCCCACATGCTTTGTCCCCACCCCCGATGCTTTCTCTGCTCTGGGACACTCCAGGGGCATTTTGTGTTGCCCCCAAGTGTCCAGGGAAGCTGGCACCTGGTGAGGGCCCCTCTGTGCCCTGTTTTCATCTTAGTCCCACCAGCCACAGTCCCTTGGTTTTTCTCCTGGATACCTCAAACCTAACACTTCCTAGACTTCCTTCTCCCTTCCCCTAGTTCCCCTCCCGGCCCACGTCCCCCTCAGTAAATAGCACCGCCAGCTGTTGCATAGCTTGAGTTCAAAGCCCCGAAGTCCATATGTGTCCCTTGTCCCTTCCTCCTCCGCATCTGACTGTGATAAGAACAGGTTACATGGGCTTTCACCAGCTGCCAGCTTCCCTTCTAGGCATTTGCACGTAGTAAATCACCTAAAGCTGCCATAAGGGAGAGGCATTCTTTATTATCCCCATTGTACGTGTTAAAAACCGAATCGTATGGAAGTTAGGTGACTTGCCCGTGTAGTAAACCACCTAAAGCTGCCGTAAGGGAGAAGCATTCTTTATTATCCCCATTGTACGTGTTAAAAACCGAATCGTATGGAAGTTAGGCGACTTGCCGCCGTGTAGTAAATCACCTAAGCTGCTATAAGGGAGAGGCATTCTTTTTTTAATCCCCATTGTACGTGTTAAATAACACTGAATCGTGTGGAAGTTAGGTGACTTGCTCCAGGTCACACAACTTGGNAATCGTATGGAAGTTAGGCGACTTGCCGCCGTGTAGTAAATCACCTAAGCTGCTATAAGGGAGAGGCATTCTTTTTTTAATCCCCATTGTACGTGTTAAATAACACTGAATCGTGTGGAAGTTAGGTGACTTGCTCCAGGTCACACAACTTGGCAATAGCAGGTCAGGTTTGGGGCCAGCAGCAATGTTCCAGGGTCTTTTCAAACCATCAGCATCAGCCTCCCTGTTTCCCCTATGCTCTCCCTCCCCAGATTCATTCTCCACAGCAAGCCAGAGACATCCCCTCTCTTATAAAGTCAATTACAGTCTCTTCTTGCTTCAGCCCTCCTGGTCACTCCCCACTGTACTCAGAATGAAATCCGTGCTCTTCACCGTGGCCCCAGTATTACTTCCTGTGGCTACCATAATAAATTACCAGCACTTGGTGTCTGAAAACAACACACATTTATCCTCTCCGAGTTCTGGAAGCCAGGAGTTTGAAATCAGAGTGTCAGCAGGGTTGATTCCTTCTTGAAACTCTGGAGAAGCCCTCGCTGGCCCCTCACCCACCCCACCCCTCCCCTGGCAGCTGCCAGCCTTCTCTGCCCCGCAGACACACCACTGCACCTCTGCCTTCACAGAGGCATCTTCTCTACGCATCTCTTCACTTCCTTTTCTCTTAGGACACTAGCCATTGGGTGTGAAAGTGAAAGTGAAGTGAAGTCACTCAGTTGTGTCCGACTCTTTGCGACCCGTGGACTGTAGCCCACCAAGCTCCTCTGTCCATGGGATTCTCCAGGCAAGAATACTGGTTTGGGCAAGCTCAAATTTAGAGATCCTGATGATACCCATAAAGACCCTTTTTCCAGATAAGGTTGCATCTGCAGATTCTGGCTGGGTTTGTCTTTGTAGGAGAAGGTGCCTCCCTATCCAGCCCTCCTTTCTGTGCTCAGACACCAGCCCTGACCCCCCAC
>SJYV01024637.1:180148-199438 GCA_006410875.1 Neotragus pygmaeus | reverse complement strand
TAGAATGAAACAATTCTAACAGTGAATGATGTGTGAGCTTCTTTTTTTTTTTTTTTTTGCCTCACAAGTAATTACTTAAAAAAAAAATCAACATCTGCTGTTTTGAAGCTAATCTTAGTGTATTGAATGCTCGTAACCATTTCTCAATCCCACAGCCTTTTATCTTGCTTGTCCTGCTGTGTTCCCACCACCCCTGATCCCATTAGCAAACCTTGAGACAGCCTCAGACTCACCAAAGTACTGCTTTGGTTTCAGCTGCTCTTCTGCAAGAGGAAGTGAATGTGGGGGGTTTTCTCTGTGGTACAGTTGTGATAAAGCTGTGGTGGTCTTATCTCTCCCTTAGGTAGTGGCTCTTTATGACTACACAGCGAGTCGATCAGATGAACTAACCATCCATCGCGGAGACATTATCCGAGTGTTTTTCAAAGATAATGAAGACTGGTGGTATGGCAGCATAGGAAAGGGACAGGAAGGTTATTTTCCAGCTAATCATGTGGCTAGTGAAAGTAAGTTTTATGCTCCCTTCCTGGTTTACTAATATGGTATAACTGATAGTCCCAGATTTTATCATCTTCTGCTCTTTAACTTGCTGTCTTGTTACTTTTGCATATGTTTACCAATGGGATATTGCTCTTCATTCTCATGTTGCAAAAAAAAAGAGGGGGGCATTAGTACACTCAAAAGCTATGACATTCTGAGATTAGAATGCCAGCTTCATGGACTTCCCTTCCCAGGGGACCTGCCCATCTCGCTACCAACCTCCTTCAGCCCCTTTCCTGGCCACCTGCTGCACACACACTGACGTCACCCTTCCTCCTGCCACTCCTAGGTTGACAGGCACCTAAGAACCTCTAGTTCCTCAACTCCCATTCTTTTTACGTTGTATCCCCAGGCTTAACTGGCACCTGATCAAAATAAAAAAAAGGCTGCAATAGATTGTTCCATTCTCAAGTAAATTAAGCCCTCATTTGTGAAAGGAAAAAGAAATGAGCTGGAGAAGAAATTCTAAATCCCAGTTTCTGAAAGCTGTAGATTTGCTACCAGGCCTTGAGAGAAGAAAATAGAAGTAACACAGCTTGAAAACAAAGTGTAAAGACTATGAAGCAAGGGGAGAGCGTACCAGCGCTTCTTCAGAAAAACACATCCCGTTGGTTGTCATCTCGCTGTGGGGTAGGAAAAGCAGAATGCTCAGGGGTCAGGAGAACTGAGCGCTAATCCTGGCATCACAGCTAAAACTGCCGTACCTCCGTTTCTTCCCACAGAACAAGGAAGTCGAACTCCATTATCTCTAAGCTTTCTTCCAGAAACACTAAAATCATATAGTTCTGTTAATTAAAAATAGAATAGAGGGCAGCCAAGAGAACACTCTTCATTTTGAATATTTACCAAGTCTTTTGTTTCTGCAAAGTAATTATTAAAATAATAGTTGGTATGGGGCTAGTCTTTGAAACTCCATTCAGTCCAAACTATGGCTAAACAAAAGCACTATTAATTTCTAACATCAGTTCTAAATTTTTAAAGGAAAAGAAATAAAGGAAAGGAGGAAGAATTTCTTCCATGAATCCAAGGTGCTGGAGGCTAGGCCCAGATAAAATTATTTCTCTTGGGGCACCACCTTCCAGGTCTGCACCCAGCCCTTCCCATGGCTCCCTCCCCAAGAGCCCTGAATCTCACTATAACTCCTTCCCCTCCCTTGTTTATCTGCAGCTTTCAGGAAACTCCTCCCCTCCAAAGTGCTGAGTGTCTCGAAAATTACCCACTTTTCTCTCCCATAAAAAAATTCTTAATTTCCTTTGTGCCATGGTTTTAATTCTTTTTCTCTGAGCATTAAACAGCTAATGACTCTTAAACTCTATCTGAAATATACTTCTATGTTTAAAGGAGTATGCGGACTGGTGAAAAGTTAAGGCAGTGTGGAAGAAAGAAATCTGGAGACAGGTTAATTCCCAGGCCTCTCCCCTCCACTCAGCACTTCTCACTTCCCGGTCATCTCGGACATCCAGGGGGCTCCCCTGCCCTCCTAGTGATGGCTTCCCACAGTACCAGCGGCTGGAATTCTGTAGGGGTAGCTGCTGTTTTTAAACCAAGAGCTTTCTGCACAGTCTTAGTCACTCTGGAGAATATTTTTCATTTTAACTAGATATTATAATCAGTTATTTCTTCCAGATATAAGTGGAAACATTTAAAGTATTTTTCCACTTGATGGTATAAAATGATTGTGTATATCCAGGCAGGAGGGTCTTAGATGCTAACTTTAGGATCTAGTTAGTTTGCAGAAATAACCTCTTAGGTTTGCAAATATTGAAAAACTATAGATATTTGATCCACAGGGGATTAAAGATTCAATAAAACTTGGTTTTCTTCCATAAGAAGCACAGTGGGACTTACAAAGCATACTACAGTAACCATGCTTGGTGGCTCTGTGCAGAAAGCAGTTCCATGTCTCAGGAAGTGGATGTCCTTCTGATGCCGTGATTCCTTATTGTACTTCAGAATAATTGATGGGTGTTTTTTTTTGGCATTAATCATTTGCTTATTGAGAAAGGCTTGAAAAGGCTAGAACAAACAAAAAGTTTTCAAAATACTTGAGAATATGACTGAATTCTCAGTTCATCAGGCGTTCTTTTCTTTTCCTTTTATCCTGCTTTTTACCTGAATGTAACAAAAACTCACCTGCCCAGTTTTAACATTTGAGGGAAAATGACTGTCAGCAGCATATTCCACTCTGAAAATAGTAGGAGAAATTCTCCTTTATCCAAAACCAGTTATACAAAGCAGATGCTCTGAGGGAGCGTGTGTGTATATGTGTATGTACATACACACATAACCTCTTTCAACCATTCAGTTGAAAGCCCTATCCAATAAGAGAATGATATAATAGAAGACATTGGTACCTTGTTATCACAAAGGACATTTCCCTTGTATCTTAAGCCACTGGAAAGGGAAATTAGATCAGCCTCCATTAATCACATCTAACATCCTTTCCAGTAAGAGACAAACCCATAATAAAATCAACCCATACACAAAGCCCATTAATGTAGCTCATAATTGTAGAATTTTGATCAGGTTCAATTTTGGTTCAATTTTGAACTCTTTGTCTCAATTCAGAGTTGCCCATCATTTAACCAAAACAGATTTCCTTTTTAGCCTTTTAAAATTCCCATGTAACTGTTTAGATTCAACACCGTGCCTACAAGTGGATTATATAGATTATAACCTTAGATTATAAGAACCTTAGACCAAACACCATGAGTAGATTCTGTGTCATACATATTCCCAGTCCCATGTTTGTTTATTTCATAGCATATGTGCAAATTATCCTTTATCCACCTCCGCCTGGCAAAATCCTACCTATTTTTCAGTCTGACAAACCTGCTGCTTTTTCCATTAAGCCTTTACCATCTCCACATCAGAACTTGTCTTTGTTACTGTCTCTGTTCAGAACAATATCACACTCTGCCGTATATTGCAGTTCATTGTGAACACATCTGTCTCTGACTAGATAGTAAGCTCCTTGAGAGCAAAGACTGTCCTTGGTCATCTTCAGAGCGCCTCCAACAGTACCTGGCCGATGATCTTGCATATAGCAGGTTCTCGGTAAATGTATATTAAAATTAAATGAAATAAGCAGCTGCATGACCACACACATAGTCAGTAAAAATGAGACTTCCTACATTTCTGAAACCTGCCGATCAAGACTTGCCGATCATAAGTTGTGCTCTTTGGATAACGAAGACTGTGAGTCGCCTTAATGAAAAGTGCTGGGGCAGCTTATCGTGACACCAAGGACGTGAATAGCAGTGTCTTTAGTTGCCTGTCTGCTCCTCTCCATTGTTGTTTTGCCCCCATGGAATGGCGCTCCTCCATTTGACGACGTGAATTCTTTGTTCCATTCTAGCACTCTATCGAGAATTGCCTCCGGAGGTAAAGGAGCGATCCCCTCCTTTAACCCCTAAGGAGAAAGCCAAAATGGAAAAAGCTTCTCCAGCTCCGCAGAAGGTAAATGTTTTCGAGTATATGTATTCCATGTACTTTGATTTGCACCCTCTCTGGATAAAATACTACTTCATTTTTCATGCTTATACCCTTCATTGTTTACATTATTATTTCTCCTAATATTGCCACTAACACTATAAAATATATAAGGCAAATCTTTATTATAGCCATTTTCCAGATGAGGAAACTGAGGAGGCTCAGAAAGATTAAAGTAGACCCCCAAGTCACAGCCCCAGTGATAGGATGCGAACCCAAAGTGGAACTTGAAACTTTCAGTGTCACGCTGTTTCCACTCAATGCACGTTTCTGTGACTGTGATACTGCCACTGTCACAGCCTCACCTGAGGGGTCCACATTTATGCTAAAAAACACTGGGGCCCACGTAATAAAGATGCTCTATCCTTCTGGAGCATTCCTCTTGCTTGTTAGTAATTTTAAATATTTTCAGGTTAAAATAAATATGGATATATAATCAGCCAGAGAAATGTCATGATTTTTTAGCCTGTGTGATCACCTCCTTAAGGATATCAGGCAGAATTCTGATGCTGGTAGTGCCTTGGTAGAAGTTTATAAGCACTGTACCACCATGTATATTACTTATTTAACTTATTATGTGACATTAACTCTTACCTTAGGCTGAGTAACTTTGGTTCTTTTTGACTCCATAAACTGGCAGGCATGTACAAGTACACACACACACACACACACACACACACACACACACACATAAATAAATACCGTGTCATGATAGGCTTTCTGACAGTTGAACCTGTCATGTATTTTTCTGCTGTTCATTCTGTATTTGTTGAGTGCTTACTTCTGTGCTAAGCACACTTTAGTCCTCACGGAAACAAGATTGAGTAGCCAAGGCACCTGCCCTTGAGGAGCCTACAGGCTGATGGGTGAGACCTCTGCANATGTATTTTTCTGCTATTCATTCTGTATTTGTTGAGTGCTTACTTCTGTGCTAAGCACACTTTAGTCCTCACTGAAACAAGATTGAGTAGCCAAGGCACCTGCCCTTGAGGAGCCTACAGGCTGATGGGTGAGACCTCTGCAAGCAGGCGATTTCAGCAGACTATGGTTGGAGCTATAATGAAGATCTAATCCTCTAAATATGCCCTAGGGAGTCCAGGAAAAGTTCCTGGAGGAAGTCAGGCTTGAGCTGAGGCTTATAGGATGAAAAAGGATGTGCTAGGTAAATGATCTTAGAAAAAACATTCTAGCAGAGGGAGTAGTTTGGGTAAGGGATGGGATGGGATGGTTGTGTGTAGGGAGCACAGGGCCTGATGAAAAGAAGGGTAAGTGAAATATAGGAGCCAGGCCTAGCGTGCTCTGCTCAGATGGCTTAGACTGTAGCCTTCAGACAGAGGGGATTCCCTGGAGAAGAGTGACATGTACAGATTTGCAGGAGAAAAGTACCATTCCGGTGACAGCATGGTGGTTGGATTAGAGGGAGCTGGGAAATTGGTGAAGAAGCCATTGAAAAGAGTACATAAAAACCTGAACTGCTAGAGATGGAGGGGAGATGTCATAACGTAAAACTGGCAGGATTTTATGATTGATTAGATATGATTAATTACGTTGGAATCTAGGATTATGCTAAGGCTTATTATACAGCTACATGGATAGTGGTACCACAGAAATAATAAAGGAATAAGGAGAATTTGGGGAGATAGAGAAAGGGAATGTTGGGAGTAGGATGTGATGAGTTATTATAGATATCTTGATTTGTTAGTGGTGTCTCTAGGGATCCAGATAGAAATATTCACTGGGGAGCTAGTAATTCAGGACTGGAATTTGAGAGACGGTAGAGCTTCAGAATAAAATGAGGGAGTTAATGTTTCATTGAATTACATGAAGAAAGTTGAAGTTTGCAGTAAAGGCGATAGCATAGAGCAAAGAGTTCTGAGAGAAGGCAGTCAAGGACAGAATCCCAGTGGAACATTAACTAGGATTTAAGGGGCAGTCAGGTGAAGGACTTCCCTTGCTCAACTGGTAAAGAATCTGCTACCGACTCCAGTATTCTGGCCTAGAGAATTCCATGGACTATACAGTCCATGGGGTCGCAAAGAGTCGGACANGAAGGCAGTCAAGGACAGAATCCCAGTGGAACATTAACTAGGATTTAAGGGGCAGTCAGGTGAAGGACTTCCCTTGCTCAACTGGTAAAGAATCTGCTACCGACTCCAGTATTCTGGCCTAGAGAATTCCATGGACTATACAGTCCATGGGGTCGCAAAGAGTCGGACATGACTGAGCAACTTTCACTTCACAGGTGAAGGGAAGAAGATTAAGAAAGAATAATCAAAGGAGAAAGAAGAGGAAAAAAGAAGTGGCCTGGAAGCCAGGGGGAAAGAGAGGTTCAAGGAGGGTACAGTCAAGAGTGTCAGAAACAGCCGGTCAGGTGGGGTCTCAGCATGTGGTCACCAAGGACCTGGCACGCAAGCACTAGTGTCAGGGACTCACACTACTGTGATGAGGATTGATGAATAGAACAGGCGTCTGCAAGTGAACCTGTGGAAGATATTCCCAGAGCCTCACTTGAAGAAAACCAAAGTGGCGGCTAGAAGGATGACCTGGTTCCAGGAATGACTTTCTATATACTGGAATGACATAGAAGCACATCCGGAATTGTCAAAGCCAAGGGGACAGGTTCACAATGAAGGCAGATAAAGAAAGCACACGTGGATCTTAGCAGAAGCAGCAGCTTTCCATTGGAAAGACAGGTTGATAGATTAGTCTTGGCTTAGAGCAGAGGTTCTCCGTCAAGGGTGATTTTTGCCTCCCAGGACACATCTGGCGATGCTTGGAGAAATTTCTGCAAATATCAGCAAGGTGAGGGGTGCTACTGACGTCTAGTGGGTGGTGGTCACAGGTGTGGCTAAACATCATAGCATCCCCAGGACAGCCCCCTCCATAAACGAGTGTTGTCTGGCCATGCTGAGCATAGAGCGTTACCCCTCTAAAACANGAATAAAACTAAGGATCGAAAAGGAGGAAACAAAACTGTTATGATTTAATATGACTTTCTACCTAGAAAAGCAAAATAGTCTAGAGTTAAATTATTAGACTGAAGAGAGTTTAGCAATTTGTCTGATTAAAGTCAATACACAAAAGTCAATTGCACTTTTATATGCTACCATTTTTTCCATTTTTTGTTAGAAAATACAGTTTAAAAGGAATATGATTTATACTAATAAAAATGTGCAATATCTTGGAATAAGTCTAACAAAAGATGTACAAGACTATTAATAAAACTTCATTGAAAGATGTTGTTGTTGCTGTTTAGTCGCTAAGTCATGTCCTTTTGTAACCCCATGGACTGTAGGCCACCAGGCTCCTCTGCCCATGGAATTCTCCAGGCAACAATACTGGAGTGTGTTGCCACATCCTTCTCTAGGGGATCTTCCCAATCCAGGGGTCAAACCCGAGTCTTCTGCACTGGCAGACAGGTTCTTTACCAATAAACAGAGATGTATATCACTGTATATTAATAAATGGAAAGACTTGCTATCTTGAAGAAGTCAGTTTTCTCCAAACTGACCTGTAGATTCAGTGCAATCCCAAACAAAATTCCCAGTGACCTTTTTCATTGGGAAAGAATTCAGTTTGCTTGTGATTTCTCCTGTTTCCTCAAGATTAGACTCATATGGAAAAACCAACCAAGACAGGGTCCCACTGACCAAATATGGGACCATCTGAACTTCATAACAATAATGACAAATACATTGAAATACTTAAAAGTCACCAAGTTCATAACAATACTTGTTCATATCATAATGGACCTATCATGGTGATCAGTTTGAAATGTATAGAAATGTTGGATCACTATGCTGTGTAACAGGACCTAATCTAGTGTTGCAGGTCAATTATATTTCAAAACTAAACAACCTCTTAGAAAAGAGATCAGATTTGTGGTAACCAAAAGTGGGAAACTGGGGGAGAAGGAATTGGAGGAAGGTAGTCAAAAGGTGCACACTTCCACTTATGGGATACATAAGTACTAGGGATGAAATGTACAAGGCAAGAAATGAAATTAACACCACTGTATGTTATGTATGAAAGTAGTTAGAGGAGATCTTGAGTTCTCATGGCAAATTTCCTTCTGTTTCTTTAATTNAAGGTATAACATAACAGCCTAAAATAATCAGTGGGGAGCTAAGAGGAGGCCACTGATAACTCCAGCCCCCGTGGTTCATGGCTGGCTTATGTGTGAATGAACAGCTTATGCTGCAGAGAATTGAAACACAAACAATTCTTGGTAAAACTCCAGTTACAAATCCAGCAAGGATTTATGGCAGTGGTTGCCTGTAATAGTATGTGGACTACAGTGGATACAGTTGAAAGGATTGGCGTGGAATTTGGCTACGGGGAGATGTCACTTGTGTAATAGTATCCATTGTTTGAAATTCACCATATTTGAGAATTTAGGAAGATGCTAATATAAATTTAACCTAAAGACATACAGGCAGTGAAAGCGTTTGTGAGAGCGGCATGGAGTCATCGTAACAACTAACAAGATTTGTAGTCTGTGTCAGGAACTGGATGAGATGCTTTGAGAGACACGGCCTTCACTTGTATTGGCTCACTGGTATTCCCACCTGTGCCTCAGGCTGAACTTGGACACTGAACGCACATTAGTGTGTTCCTCTCCGACAGCCTTGAGCTACTTCTCCCTCAGCCAGAGGAGTTACAAGGAACTCCGGCAGAGCCTCCCTGGCTGCCGCGTGGCCCGTGCTCCTGTGGAAGGAGACCTCTTCCCTGCCTCTGAGGCTCCCCGCTTCTCACTGCCTGTGCCGCTCCTCTGCTTAGCAGAGCTTGCCACACCGTAGTCTCATAGACTGTAACCGATTTTTCAAATTGTGTGTGCCTTGTCTTCTCACAGACTGATCTTCATGCTTGAAATAGACCTGTATATTATATCCCAACAGACAGTTCTTCAGATACCCCACTTGACCCTTGAGATCTGCTTCAGGCTGTCCCACTGCTGCCCAAACCCTAATTCTGGTAGATCCAAAGAACTTGTAGATGTGCANCCAACAAAGGTCCATCTAGTCAAGGTTATGGTTTTTCCAGTGGTCATGTGTGGATGTGAGAGGAGTTGGACTGTGAAGAAAGCTGAGCACCGAAGAATTGATGCTTTTGAACTGTGGTGTTGGAGAAGACTCTTGAGAGTCCCTTGGACTGCAAGGAGATCCAACCAGTCTATCCTAAAGGAGATCAGTCCTGGCTGTTTATTGGAAGGACTGATGCTGAAGCTGAAACTCCAATACTTTGGCCACTTCATGCAAAAAGTTGACTCATTGGAAAGGACTCTGATGCTGTGGGGGATTGGGGGCAGGAGGAGAAGGGGACAACAGAGGACGAGATGGCTGGATGGCATCACCAACTCAATAGACATGGGTTTGAGTGAACTCCAGGAGTTGGTGAGGGACAGGGAGGCCTGGTGTGCTGCAGTTCATGGGGTTGCAAAGAGTCGGACACGACTAAGCAACTGAACTGAACTGAACTGAACTGAAATGTTCTCCACAGAGTAACTCTAAAAACCTCCAGAATCTCTCTTGCCCTGCAAGAACCCGTGAAATCTTAATTCTGTTGAAGGTCTGTCACAAGTTTTACTTCTCATTCTCCTCTTGCTCCTCTTTCGCAGTCAATGTCTGTGACAAGGGTAACTTAGTCTGTGCGTTGTCTCTTCCCCTGCAGCTCTGTTCCTTGCTACTTTGGGCAGTTCTCTTAACCCTCCACAGAGTGAGACCCCACAAATTCCTTTTCTGCTTAACTTCTCTCTCCTAGATAATTGCCAGTGGTTTTAGTCTCAACCCCCCAGAGTAGGTTTGGGGAATATTTCATTTTCCGAGGGCTCCCCTGGTAGCTCAGCTGATAAAGAATCCACCTGCAATGTAGGTGGTTCATTTCTTGGGTTGGGAAGGTCTGCTGGAGAAGGGATAGGCTACCCACTCCAGTATTCTTAGGCTTCCCTGGTGGCTCAGCTGGTAAATAATCTGCCTGCAGTGTTAGAGACCTGAGTTCGATCCTGGGTTGGGAAGATTCCCTGGAGAAGGGAATGGCTATCCACTCCAGTATTCTGGCCTGGAGAATTCCATGCACAGAACAGTCCATGGGTCACAAAGAGTCGGGCATGACTGAGTGACTTTCACTTTTCACTTTCATTTTCTTTGATATCTTCCTAACTCCCATCACTTAAAGTGTGTACAAAATAATGTAAGGGCAATGTTGTTTTGCAGTGTAGCAACCCACTGATTATTCAACTGGTTTTGAGTCTCTGAGCCCATCTCATTTTCTTATACAAATCTTCCATGGAAACTTAGTTTAGAGAATAATATAAATTCTCGATTATGTCTTCATAATTGTTTCAATAAACCATTGATAAGTATTTGAAGGACTCTTTCATGATTCTGAGAAGGCAAGTTTAGATTCTAATCTTTGAACAATGAGACACATAAAAGTATAAAATATGTGATGCTGTACTGGGTGAAACCAATGTTCTTGGCCCACACTTTCTCTGACAGTGACTTTAAGGTCTGTTTGATAGCATAATACAGTATTTGCTCTCCATGATGACCAAAAGTTTACCGTAACATCCCTCTTATAATCTATTACAGATCTAAATTTTGAAAGATGTCATTGGGATAACTTCCCACCAGTCATTCCAAGTTGTAAATTGCCCTTTAGATAGTGGCGGAATTGATTGCTATCACTCCCTCTGTCTTCTGACTTAACAGTCAGCGTGACCTTTGTTTCAGAAGTTCTGTGATACCCTAACTCTGCTGTCCTCTTGTTTTGTCAGGCACTTCAGTGTTTCATAGCCTGGGCACCGTTGGCACATTTGGAGCCAGATAATTCTTTGTTCAGAGGGAATGTATTATGTATTATAGGATGTTGAGCAGCCTTCCTGGCCTCAACCCTTTAGATTCCGGAAGCACTAACCCCCTCCAATTGTGACAATCAAAAATGTGTTCCAGACATTTTCCCTGGGGATCAAAATTAGCCCACCCATACCTGAAAGCAACTGCTCTATTTTAATAGAAATATATATAATATTTTGTATACATATGGTTATATCTGTTTTTCCTCAAATTACAATTTTGATTTTAAGATCTTGATAAGGAAACTTTGCTTTTATTTACCCATTGCCTGCAAGTATGTAAGTAGTGTTGTTGGAGTTACATACTACACAACTTAAAAACAACAGCTTCACATAAAGATGTATCTAGGTATGTGAGACTCAGTGTGATGAATGTGTATAAAGTGTGTCAATTAAATTTATATGTCACTTGACTGTCTTTTATTTCCTTTGCTTAAGAAACTTGGCTGAATGCTAATCTTTACATAAGCTGTGGAAAATTAACCATTTGCTAATGTTCTTATTGTTGCCCTCTCCTTCTCTTCATATGGTAAAGATTCTGCCTGCAGTGCAGGAGACCCAGGTTCCATCCTTGGGTCAGGAAGATCCCCTGGAGAAGGAAAGAGCTACCCTGCTTAAGTGTTCTTGCCAGGAGAATTCCATGAACAGAGAAGCCTGGAGGGCTGTAGTCTATGAGGCCACAAAGAATCAGACTTGACTAAACACACACAAAACATTGTTCTTAATTGTTACTACTTAGCAATCCCAATAACATGATCGTGGTTGTCCCTGGTTTTAACATGGTTCTCCAGTTGACATAAAAAGGGAAGAGTCTTTTTCTATTTGAATGCCTTTTTTTATTCTCACAAACCATGTGTACAATGGAAGCCCTCTGAACATGTTGGAACAGATTTGTTTTTTATCACTCTCTTACTAAACGTTTTTGCACTTGATGAGTCTTTTCTTTCTTTTACTTCTGTTTCAGCTTCCCTGTTACTTTGGGTGTGTTTAAACAGCACCTTCCTACCAACTGCTGTATCTCCCACAAAGGAGAGAGGGTGTTTGATCAACCTCCGAAGGTTGGCATCTCGCTTGTAAGAAAATGCTCTCTCCCGCCAACTTGCAGAATCACTGACCGAAAAGCAGTTCGATCCCAAGATCACAGTAGAAAATAAGCCTGGGGCAAGACCATGAAGGCTGTATATTGCCCTGTCCTTAAACTCACTGGCAGGTACAGGTCTAAATTGCACTTCAGATTGAATTTTTCCATGTGACTCATCTTATTATATGGGTCACATTTTTTTATCACAACTTTTGTGATTACCTCAAATACCATGTATATTTATTTAGTCTGCTACAGCCAATAAATGTGTACCTTATAAATGTCACACACAAAAAAGTGTGATTTTTTTACTTGGGTACACATGGTTGAAGAAGACAACAAAAGAACAAATTTAAAAGCAGCGTGACCAAGCAATTGTGTTTAAACTAACATGAACAGACATACTTATGTACACATACTGAGATAATGAGGAAGAGGAATAAGGAATAAGACTGAGCTGCAGAAAGGCCAGCTGGAACCTCCATTTGTTCAGAGAAATCTCATTTTCTCCCAAAGTCTTGTAGCATATTGTTTGTCTCTTACCACATTTTTCACTTACTTCCTTAGCGCCAAGTCATTTGTACGTATATTTGCCCTCAATAAATTATGAGCCTGTCTGTGTAATGTTGCTTATTGGGAGGGAACTTGAACTCTTTGATGGATAGTGCTGGTAAGAATTGAGATTCCAACCAGAGGAAGGGAAGAAGGCAAGAAAGGGAGGAGACCGTAGAGATCACAGCAATCCATGCTTACTGGCTACTAAGCCAAGTCAGCTTCACACACACAAGTCAGGAATTAGCCCTGAGCTCTCCAAGCCCTGAAAATTACTGGTTTGATATATGCTAGAGTAATAGTTCTCAAACTGCTAGGCTTCAGAATCTCCCTGGGCACTTGTGTAAAACCACCAGTGCCCAGACTCTACCCTAAATGTGCTAATCTTTGCAAGATAATCCTTTACATTTCTGAAGGCCCCTTTGTAGTCACAGAGTTACGGAATTTGCTAGAGAATGTTCTTCCAGCCTCATCGGTGGAATAACGTATCTACTTCAGGCTCTTTGACCTTGGGTTATAAACTTCCAGTTGACCTGACTGAATAGAAGGACTCTATAAGTCCTTACACACAGCCATGTGAAACTAACGGGAATCAACTTTCCAACATTTGTATTCCTCCCAAAGTCCCCATCTTAGTACTGTACATGGAGGATATTCTCAATGAATGATGATGATTTGATTGAGACAGAGCGCCCCCAATCTTCATACATTTGTCAAGGAATAAGATTATGAAAGGTAGCAACTAAAACTAGTAAAATAGTAATCTGATGGGTGCCCAGAAGCCATGCTGGAAACTACACAGTCAGTTCTCTTCATTTACAGTGCTTATGTTCTATAAATTCACCATGAACACTGAATTACTGAATTCTAAACCAGCGCTTCTAGAGCAAATGCAGGATTAGGTTCTTGAGAGCCTCTGGTCACAAGATTTTCATCAACCCACCAGTACCATAACCTTGTTTTATATGTATGTTGATCTAAAAACACTTTATCTAATATAGTCGAGTCATTAAAATTGAGCTCATGGAGTACAGCTTGTACCTGAACAAAGCCTAACCAGCACACAAGGTTTATCTGTGAGGCACCTCAGCCCTCTTGCACTTAGTCACATGGGTCAGCACTTCAACAATAGGCTTAGGGTTCCTTTAAAACGGCAGCATCCCCAACAAAAAGCACAAAGATGTGAAAAACATGTCACTAAATAGATCAGGAAAAAGACACTTGTTTTCTGTATGAGAACTGACACAATAAGTCAGAGCGTTAGAAACATGCCGAGGCATCAGGAGGTCCTAGTGTTCCTCCCTCATCTGGGACATGTGCACTGGGCAGCTCTGCACCAGTGCACGTATTCAACTGCAGAAGCACCACACAGGTCGATTTGGAGATTACAAATAAATTTTAGTGAGCAGGAAAATTTGCAAAGAGGAATCCACAAATAATGAGGATTAACCTTATTTTGAAACTATTAAAAGTACAAACTCAGATGCTTCAGACTCTTTGTGACCTCATGAACCGTAGCTTGCCAGGCTCTTCTGTCCATGGGATTTTCCAGGCAAGAATACTGGAATGGGTTGCCATGCCCTTCTCCAGGGAATCTTCCCTACCCAGGGATCAAACCCACGTCTCCGACATCTCCTGCATTGCAGGCTGATTCTTTTACCACTGAGCACCAGGGAAGCTGCTAAAAGTACACAGTCATTTTATAAAATCTGTTAATCTTTATAATAAAGATAGAGACAGAAAAGGTCAAGCATAGGGTCAAATGGAAAAATGTAACCTACAACTCCAGCATGGCTCATGTGTATGACTTTTGTCTTCTATCCTTGTCTTCCCTTTTGGATGTAAATAAAGAGCTAAAAGTTCCTTGAAGGCAGGGACTGTGACTTATTTAAAATTGAATTCCCAGCATCTAGCACAAAGCAAGTATTCAATAAATGTTTATTGAATGAAGGATCAGATAAAGAGGAGTGGCTGTACTGAGATGTAATATACTGAGATGTATTAATCTTCCAAATCAGACCTGACCCTGTCGAACATCAGCAGTGATGATGTTGCTCATGAACAGATGGTCAGCAGTGTGCAGAGGACTGCAGTGGGCTTGATAAAATTGCCATGTCTCCCAGCTTCCTTCCCACATCACTCATCTAGGAAATAGTTCAGTCCCAAAAGAGGCAGTGGCTGACTCAAATGATTCTTTAGTTTGCAGATTTTTTTTTTAAGAGGGAAGAGGTGGCATTCTGATGTTTCCTGCCTTCTTGGTTATCTGCCGTTGGGTTTGTTTTTTGTTTGTTTTTTTTAATTTTATTTACTTTTGGCTGTGCCGGGTCTTTGCTTCCCGAGCTTTTTCTCCAGTTGCAGTGAGAGGGGGGTTTTCTCTGGTTGTGGTGTATGGGCTTCTCGTTGCTTGGGTTCTCTTGTTGCAAGGCACGGGCTCTAGGCACTTGGGCTTTAGTAGTTGCAACATATGCACTCAGTAGTTGCAGCTCCCAGACTCCAGAGCACAGGCTTACTGCTTGTGGTATATAGACTTAGTTGCTTCACAGCATGTGGGCTTTTCCTGGACCAGGGATCGAACCAGTGTCTCCTGCATTGGCAGGCAGATTCTTTACCACTGAGCCACCAGAGAAGCCCCAGCCGCCAGTTTTCACTTTCCCCAGACCAGCTCTTAGACCACGAGGAAATAGATGCATGAAAGCTGCATTTAGCAGTTTGATGTCGTATATATAAATGGCTCTTCAAGTGTGTGACTTGGCATACAGGGCTTCTCAGTCCCCAGCCCTGAGAGTAACCCAGTTGTCCATTTCTTTCACTTCTACTCTGGAATCTCATCACTGCTAAAGAATAACACCTAACTGTGGTGGTTATCTCTGTGTCATATTTGATTCCCAGCCTGAGTGAGGCCCGTGGTCTTGATCGTCTTTTTGTTCTTCCTGACTCCCTAACCCATTCTTTACAGAGCCTGGTCAAAATAAGGTCCATGCTCCTCAGACTCTTAAAACAGGCTGACTTTGTGCTTTCTCTGTGTTTCTGTTACTTCCCCTTCCTTCTTCAGCAGCTTTCAGATCTCAAAGAAAGATGTACCCTCCTTTCTACGGCCGACCTCTCCACTTGTATTTTGGGTCATTTTCCCTCCCACGTTCTTCTGGCCTCCACTCAACCAATGATCTGCATCCTCATCCCTCCACCCCTCTGGAGTCTGTGATGTTTATTCATTTAACACACATACGTTGAATGCCTGCTGTTGTCCTGCGGAACTGTGGTAGAATGTAGTCTGGGTAGTGTAATGGTGAATTAAACAGAAAAGGTCCCTCACCTTACAGAACTTACAGCCTGATGAGTGAAAGTAACTGTAATTAATGAGTCATAAAACTAAACATAAGCAGTGAAAGGACTAAAGGGAAGCTGTGAGGCCTTGTGGTGAGAAGTGGATAGGTTAGTTTTTATGAAGGGCGGAGGCGGGGAGACCAGGAGGATATATTTGAGACATTAGAAGCAGCTTGTGCAGAAGCCCTCAAGTGGTCAAAAGTGCTCCTCAGAGAACCTGAAAAACCAGCTGGTCACAAGGGAGAGACTCGGGATAAAGCGCAGGATGAAGGGAAGGATCATTTTGAGCAGTTTACAGGCCATGTAATGAAATGCATAGGCCAGCATCCTGGGTCATTAACACCTCTGCTTTTTTTTCTGTTTCCTTAATGTTTATAACAGTGCACTTACCTCTCCTCTGTCTCTCATTCTCTAACTTTGCTTGATACCATAATACAAGCCTTCATGAAGATATATATGCTGCATTTTTTTCTCTAATATTTCTTTCTTGATTAACCTCTACCTCTATAATTTCAAATAGTTGTTTTGTTTTTGTTTTTTTTTCCTGGAGCAGAATGTTTTATTTTTTAAGTAAACTTTTAATTTTGTATTGGGGTATAACCAGGAAGATCCCCTGGAGAAGGGAAGGTCTACCCATTTCAGTATTCTGGCCTGCAGATTCATTCACTTAGATATCATTCTGGAATCTCTGGTCCAATATGCCCAAAGCCAAATGCATTTTTAAAAGCCCAGTTTTTTCCTCTCTCCTCCAGTGTGTCAGTGGAATTGTCATCTACCTTCACCGTTAAGTAAGGAGTTCTCTCTCTCTTGAAAGAACAAATAGTCAAACATCAGGGGGTTTTGCAGCATAGTAGTCTAAGTGTTTTGATAAATTTCTATATGTAATGCAGGAAAATGAACTGGTCCCTGACCTAAGCTTAATGAGGTGAGGAAATGCTTTCCAATGGGGTTGATTTCTCAATTGAGTTTTATGGGAAGAAGGGCATTCCAGGCAGACTGAACTAAGGCATGGCACACAGGCTGTCACAAATATTTCATCATGGCTGGAGCCTAGGCTACAGAGTTAAAAACAAGTAGAGCTGAACCTGCATAAGGGGACAGGATCAAGAAGATCCTTATATGGCATGTGAAGGAGCTGGATGTGATCTTGAAGGCACTAGTGAGCCACTGAAAGATTTAAAACATGGCAGATGGCATGATCAAGTCAGCTCTTTCAAAAAGTCATTCTAGAAGGTCTGAGACTAGAAGAAGGAAAATTAAAGCAGTACTGTATAAGACCAAGAGAAGCTGTTGTAGCAATCCAAACCAAACATAATGAAAAAGTAGGATGTGGTGACAAAGTCCATATGAAGGAAAAGCAACAATCTAAGTTCCTAAGGTGACCACCTCTACATGTGAGAACAAAAGGGGGCTTCACTGTGAGCGGCACAATGTGTTAGTACCTGTGCGGCAGCCAGTGCAGCAGAGACTGGCGGAGAACTCAGGTTGGCGAGATCGTTCTGAGGCAGATGTATGGTCCCAAGCGTATTTTCAGAAAAATTACTGTATTTGCAAGATTTGCTGAAAACTAACGAAACTGCCAAATCATTTTTTTTTTAACTTGTACTTTCTTTTTTTTTTTTTTTAATTTTTTATTTTTACTTTATTTTACTTTACAATACTGTATTGGTTTTGGCATACATTGACATGAATCCACCACGGATGTATATGAGCTCCCAAACAAACATTTTAAAAATAAGTAACACAAATTCTAAAGAAATTATTTCAGAAAATAAAGAATTCTCAGCACATTATTTTATGAAACTACCATCGCCTACCTGCCAAGTTGCATTATAAGAAAGAATATAAAATATATACAGTATGACCATATTAAGCAACATTGGAGATTGAGGTTCAGGGTATTGATTTGGAAGTCGTTGGCATAAACATATGGGTTGAATCCATGGGAACAGAGGAGTATACGGAAGGAAAGGACAAAGACTAGAAAGTGTGAAGAGGCGCCAGTTATTTTAAAGTGCGCGCTGCAGGAGAGGAACCTGGGAAGGATGACTGTGAAATACTCCCAACCCCTGCCTGGGGAGGTCGCCAGCTCCCGTATCCCAGTCGTTACCGCATTGTTCACCTGCCTACCGGAAGTACACTATTTTCTGTTCCTAATATAGAAGTTGAGTCATGTGGATTATCAGCTCAGAAATCTTAGTTGGTGCTCTATTTGCCTTTAAAGTCCGAATCTCATAAGTTTTAATCTAGCTCTCATCCTTCAACATTTGAATAGACATTCCGACCTGTTTTTCCTCATCTCCCAAATTTCCTCCTTGAGTACACTGCCTTGCACACACAAAGCCTCCAGCCTCTGCTTACCCCGGTTTCTCCAACTGTATAGTGTTTGCACCACTCCAGTGATCACGGTTTCAATTTATTCCATGGGAGTTAGGCTAAATGTTTCCTCCTCTGAGAATGCTCCTCTGAACCCTCCAGTTTCAATTCAGGGCTTCTGTTCCTTTACATCTGCACATTTCTTTTTATCGTAATGTGGATCTTCCTCTGCCTCATTGGTTATCTCCATGCCTTTCCCTGTTAGAGTGTAAGTTATTAGAACTTGCTTAGCTTTGTATCTCCAGGGTGTGTAGCATACTCCTTGCCCCTAGAGTGGCATTCTGTTAAGTATGTGGCGTAACATCTTACAAAAAAGCCCAAACTTTTTGGCCGGCTCGATATTTGTTTTTCCTACCTGGCATAATTAGTATCCAAAACTACAAATCGTGAATCAAGATGAAGGCTTTCACTTTTTTTTTTATATACTTCTAGAAGTGGCTTCCCTGGTGGCTCAGTGGTAAAGAATCTGCCTGCCAATGTGGCAGACATGAGTTTGATCCCTGGGTCGGGAAAATCCCCTGGAGAAGGAAATGGCAACCCACTCCAGTATTCTGGCCTGGAAAATCCCATGAACAGAGGAGCCTGGCAGGCTACAGTCCATGCGGTCACAAAAGAGTCAGACATGAGTTAGCAACTAAACAACAACATACTTCTAGAAACTACATCTTAATACAAAGGAATGTTGTATTCTTAAGGAAAAGCATAATTGGAAGATTGAGTGCCAAGTACAGCTCATAGAACCAATAATAAATTCTAAAATCAAAGAATCAATAGCAAACTTATATGAATATTTAAAATCATAAAAGTATGCCCCCCTCATCCAAACACAACTTCAGTTCAGTTCAGTTCAGTCGTTCAGTTGTGTCTGACTCTTTGCGACCCCATGAATTGCAGCACACTAGGCCTCCCTGTCCATCACCAGTTCCCAGAGTTCACTCAAATTCATGTCCATCGAGTCGGTGATACCATCCAGCCATCTCATCCTCTGTCGTCCCCTTCTCCTCCTGCCCCCAATCCCTCCCAGCGTCAGAGTCTTTTCCAATGAGTCAACTCTTCGCATGAGGTGGCCAGA